>VZTM01021385.1:2891-14232 GCA_013400555.1 Jacana jacana
TTGTTTGTATTACGGAGCTTATTTATATCTAGACCAGAGACTCATTCAATATATAACTATTTAAATGAGTTCATTTAAAAAAAAAAAGGCACAAAACAGAGGTGAAATGGCCCTCATTTATATGTTGATGCATAAATAATAAGTAGTTAGAAATACATAAAAATATTGCATATCTACTTAATCCTACATCTTTCATACTACTGGAGAACAAGTAACATTTATATTATACATATATATACTGCTTCTAACACTGAACAAATCTTTTAAAACCAAACAGAAAAGGAAGAGACACTATATGAATCAAGGATTCAATTGGATATCTTTGAAAGACATTATGCTAATTTTCCCAAGAAGAAAGACAGAGAAGAATGTGCCAGACTGAAGACATCAGTTCAAATAAATGATTGTCCTGACACATAAAACTTCAAGCAAAATTGGACTTTCATGGATAAGGAAGGATGGTTAAGGAGTAATGATACTCATGTAAGATTTAGAAAGCCCTAGGTGAAGTTTCTCTTTTGAAAGATTGCATTAGTAGGACAGCTACATACATTTGAAGCCAGATTAAAAACCAAGAAAAAGGACTAAAGTACCCAAGGTGTGACTTCAGGGGAATTTCCATACCCAGTGCCCAAACTGCAATATTAAAAATCTGCGTAAACTAATGTTGACCATAGAAGTACAAAAACGGGTTTTATTTTACTTTATTTACTATTCGTTTAACTTTACAGAGCATTCACCTGATTTTCTGCTTCTGTATGTACCCTCAGTGTTGAAAACCAATTAACGATTTGGCATTCAAATCATTCAGGATGAAGTGCCAATCCAAGAGCCACTTGTTCTATTATTTAGGTCTTACTTGCCTCAGACTGCAGTTAGAGACACAGCTTTCCTTCAAATTCTGTAAAGAGGAAGACATAGCTGCTTTTATGCAACAACACTATGATATTGTAA
The DNA here is from genome assembly GCA_013400555.1 of Jacana jacana. NCBI lineage: Eukaryota > Metazoa > Chordata > Aves > Charadriiformes > Jacanidae > Jacana > Jacana jacana. The sequence goes on from VZTM01021385.1 coordinate 3,846, forward strand.
AGCTGAATAAATTCCCTGTTGTGCCTGAGGGAAACCTACATTGCAATCTCTTCCAGAATATTTTAACTGTTTTGAGATAAGGACACTTTCAGCCTTTCCTGTGAAATTTTTATGAATTTGTACAGAAGAATTCAGATTTATTTGGTTAAAAATAGACATAAACCAAGACTATAACTTGGTATAGCCAAAAGCAGGATTTGGCTTTGAGTCTCCACTCCACAGCCTGCTTAGATATTTTGTAAAAGACAGTCACTGAATGAAATACATAAGCAAGTTTAAAACCCTGAATAGATCTAAAAAGAAAACATTAGGTTTGAGACAAGTAACAGTATGAAGCCAGCCTACTGAATAAGTAAAATAAGCATTTCTACTATAAGTCTTCTCAGATGCTTTTCTGAAAATCCTACTTGGTCAATATGACTAGTGATATGAACAGAAGAAACAGGCACAGGAGAAGTTTTTTATCCAGGTTGGTGAACAGTGAACAGTAGCCATTAGAATAGTGGCACGGTATAAGTGTAGTAACTTCTTTAAAATAAAAAAGAATTATTTTTTTTTTTTAAAGTACGCAGTTAGCTAAATTTATTAAGTATTTTGACAGCCTAGATAGATTTTAAGAACATTTCTAACTTGCAATTCTTTTTGCAATTTTGGTATTTACCACATAAACAAATGCCAGTGTTGCAGTTTGGGTCTGATCAATCAAACAAGTGTGCTAAGGGAATGTCCTAACCAAGATACTTTTCCCTGTATCCTCAACAATATCCAAGTTGGATAAAAATCAGACATCACATATTGGATGTGTCTAACTTTACAATGTAAAACGAAAAATATCCTATAAGAAATTGTAGAGAAAGTCTTAACCTACTTATAGTTATTTTCCTTTCACTCTGTAAAATACTAATTAATGCTCTCAGTCTTGGAGACTTACTTTAAAGTAATTTTTGTTTCTAATAGACAGACTAAAGATCATTACTCTGCATCTTTATACATATTAAGAAATATCCAATATCTGCTACAAGCCTACTTCTCCTGTACTTAAAGCTTTCTCAACAGAAAACTCTCTGAGCATAATTTCTCTAGTAACTAATAATTCTTCATAAAACCAATATTTAAAAATAATAGAAGGTAATAGCAAATTAATACATATAATAATACCAAAGCCAAATTGGCTTTTAGCAAACTGTCACTAAATTTTTCTGTGTAATTAAGCACTTTAATAATAATCATACCATTAATTCTTTTTCTCTGTCTACCTGTAACATTTAAATCTGCTAGAAACATATGAACTATGAGATGTTTCAGTTTTTGCTGATCATAAGCATCTTAAAGTTGTATGTCTGTCAAAATTAGTTAACTCAGCTTTCTTTGTGTGAAGGGCAAGCGAGAGGAGGTATTTGCCCGGGTGTCCCACACAACCACATATCCTTTTCTTCCTTTTGAGATTTAGGCAACTAAATGTAGTTTTCTGCATGCAGGTGATCTATGAAGAGATGCTTAAGATGCAATTAGTGAAGATCTGGGCTCATTTCAGTTTCCTACATATCCTTATGCGTGTAGGGGCACTTTTAGATAGTCTATCCAAAACTTCAACATGGGTTTTGAAGAGCTGACATGGGAACCACAGGAGCCCTGTGACTTTATGGAGCATCAGCCTACATTAGCTATGTGTTGGCAAATAAATCAACCTGTTAGTGTCGATTTCAGTAGTTTGAGGTATCCCACAGAGCTGCAGTAACCACTCCAGGAAACTGGTTTTTTTTTTCCATAAGCGCAAGCAACACTTAAATAGCAAATAAAATGCCAGTAGATGGCATTATATCCCAAGAACTTATACAGCACTTTGCATTAATGAATATTGAAGTCAAGTACCCAGTGAACTATTTACTTGCTGAAAGTCCTGTCTGCATGGAGTTTTAGTTTCTTAAATTCAGGTGAGTGATTCAAGAAGCTTTCAGCTGAGATGCTCTCTCTGTTGATGATTTCAGACAAAAATTTCCATCAACAATTCAAGTTATGGTACTCGACGTGCTCTGTACTATTTCCAGCTTTCTGACTGTTTAGGCACCTGCTTCAAAGCTCACCCTGTCCTGAATTCAAGAAAGTGATATTCAGCACAGAGACTTCTTTGATCAGCCTTCTCAGGGCATGCTGAACCCATACAGATCTGGACACAAATGTCTTTGGTTATGCATTACAGTTTCCCAGAGGTGACTAGCTAGAGGCATAAAAAGTAACTGAATTATGTAGAAGCTACAAGTTTACTTCCAGCTTTTCTTATTCCCTGACTTTCCTATTCACTGACTTTGACATCTGGAATAGAGCACCGGTCTGAGATTCAGTGTGAAGTAAAAATTTCCTACAAGTATTCACAGTCAAACTTGTGAATCACACTCGAGCAGCTGAGTGCTTAAATACAGACATTTGTAATAATGAGTATCACCTAAGCTGTTTTGCTAAATGCCTGTCCAGTGTTTTTGCTAATGGATATAATTAATTCCAAGAGTTGGTGAATAGTTCTGAGCTTGGCAGGATTGATACATTTGTCACTGCTACACACAGTTGTTCACAGTCTATGACCTTGCCTGTATAGATACTAACTTGAAGCTGTTAACTTCAATCCCAGAGGATGTCCTACCCTTTTCTGAAATAAATAAAAACAGCTGAAAAAAAAAAAGGTAAGCTAAAACTATTGATGCAGAAAGTAAGTGATGTGAGAAAGTATGAGGACAATGGTCATATAGATAAGTAAGGCTTCATTTAATAATAGATTTTGAAAACAAAATTAAAAACCCAGACCCAAGCTGGCACATGACAGGTTGTGAACAACAGTGCTGTCCTGCAAGGGTTGCTCTGGCTGCAGGCTCCATGTAGCCTTTGCTGTCCGTCTGTGGGTGCCTGGGTAAGGCACTCTGGACTGCTGACCCCACCAGCCACTCATGCACTGGGAACTAATGTGTGTAATGTCTGTAAAGGGGTAACTGCATTAAGGTGGACCATATCTCCCACTTCAGGAATTACGGCTTTCTGTACTAGTCTTCTCTGTGCCATCCCATGCAGTTATCCACCTTACTTTTTGAAATATCTCCTTTTCCCTTGGTGAAACCCCACAGAGTCTCAGAGTTATGCTGGCAGGTTTTGATAAATGGTATCAATTATTAAAAGAATTTTCAAATCAAAAAAGGCTATTCTTTATAATGAGAAGATCAACGCAAAGCTGAAACATTTAAGGAAGGAGTGCCATTTGCTGGGACTGTTGATAGAAACACTGTCAGTAGTAAAGGAAACACAGAGGAATCATAGATTGTATTATCATAGATAATACACAGAAGACAAAAACAAGAATTAAAGACACACCCATGGAAGATAAACCAAACAAAAATATGCTTTATCATAAAAGTTAGTGAAAAGCAAAAGCACAGAAATTAGGAACTGAAAAAGAACATTTTGAGTTGTGTCTTCCGTTACCATGGTACAGACAAACATTGCTATTTTCACTACTTTTTGGACAAGTGAGAGAAAGATTCAAGAGTCATTTACTATATAAAAAGTATTTGCAATAAATATATGTAAAAAAGCACAGAAAGGGACAACCAAAAAGTCAAAAACAAAACAATAAAAAAAGGATCAGTTACCAAGGATATTTCCTTGCTGGTAACAAAGTCACTAGTTTTAAAGTAATATACACATTAATAAATAGAGCAAAAGGACAGGATTTTCAAAATCACTGTCTATCTCTAATGACATTAGAATAAATACAAATAAATCCTATTGAATTCAATACCTTGGTTACATTACCTTACAGCTAATTTTTACCTTCTTCTGTAACCTAAATATTATAGCTTCTTTATTGTACATGTACATATGTATATTGCACATAAACCAATAGGTAACTCCAAAATGGGATACCTTATGTGGAAAAAGAGCAAGAATAGAGATATGGTAGGCATTACTGCCATTCCTTGATGCACTAGCTCATACTTAAAATTTATCAAATACATGAAATGTAAGAATTTGCATAGACTATTATGTGACATAGAAAAGAAGCTTCTAAGCCAAAAAATAGTGCCATGAATGAGGTAAATATGCTTAATAGTGTTGAAATTTGTGAAGACCTCACACTGGATGAAGTCATAAACTACAGATTCTCCATCACTTCCATCATTAATCAAGGTAAATACATTTTTATTGAAATCAGATTCAATAATGAATCTGAACAGCAGTAACTACTGCACTTCTGATATGTTCTTTACTTTTAAGAGATCTGGAAACAAAGAAAACATTTTAAAAGCCACATCATTATCTTTATTCATTTATTTTAAATGAACTAATCATGCAGATTAAAAATATTCTATAGTTTGGTACAATACAGATCTAAACTACTTCTTTTAATATAAAAATTAGTTTAACTGATTGTCCGCTGCCTTTCTTAGGTGAAGCCACCACTCAAGTCAAAATGGCTTTAAGCAACATCTTACCATTTACAGGGCAAAGTAATGCAGAGAAATGACAGAAGCCCACATATACACTCTGGATATATACACAGACACATATGTATCCATGTATTCAATACTATACTAATAAAAATATAATCTAATTTGACATTTTCTAAAATATTTCTGTTATTTCTTCACATTTACTTTATTGGTTTTGACACATAATGCCTTTTTTGTTAAAACACTTATCCACTTGTGTAGTCTGCTCTCTATGACTGGAAGATGAGTGACTTTTTAGGCATTGACCCCTAAGCAAGCCATACTGGTTGGGGAAGTAGCTCATAAATTTAAGGTAAGAATCACAAAAAGACTTAAGTTGTAAGTTGTGTTACTTGAAATTTAGATTTAAATCAAGAGCAACTCCTAGTGAATTCACACAAAGTGGGAAAATACTGCTCTCATAATGAACATTATTCAAAATCCAGCTCCATGAACAACCAGGGTAGGAAAGGTTTTGAAACATCAGGAAAGCATAAAACTAAATACATGAAATAGATTTTAAACAGTAAAAATCTTCGTACTGTTGAACAGTCTGTTATGAAGGGTAGAAGCACTGAGGAAAATAGTAACTACAGATGAAAGCAGTTCACACTGAAATATAACTTGGTTATAACAGTATGTTTTATAATTAAAATATTTCTGTAATCTTGTCAGGCAGAAGTTATGACAAAATATTCAAAATACAAAAAAAAAAATACATAAAAGTATGTGCCACAAAATGACATCCCACATCTTTAAAAATATAAACAGATTGAACAGTCTTGAAGTCAGCTGTGTTTTGTGTTCTTCAAATCTGCATTTGGCAGATTCTTAAAACACTTCAGAGACTGCATTAGTGGTCACACTGAACATGGCTGTAGGCGATGGATTCACCAAGATCACCTGCATGGTTCACCTGTGACCCACTGCACCCATGGGACTGGGCACCAAGGGGAAGCCAAGCAAAGGCAAGGCACAGGGGTGCTATCACACAGCGAGGTGCACTTTGCAAATGCATTTCAATTTGTGTGCACATCCACACAGACATACTGTGTAGGGCTCATAAGGGACTTATGCCACAGCGTGTAAATAGTTGTAAGACATAATTTGTTCTCAGCAGCAGACTTCACTGGGAATTGAAAGTGCTCAGCATCTTGCAGGTCTGGACACTGAGTCTGCTTTTATTAGAACACACGTACCATCAGAAGAAGGAGTGACATACTGAGCACAGTGTTTTACCATAAAATATACACAAAACTAATATTGTTTTTAATTATACTGAGGCTGGCCTCAAATAGAATATATAATATATACACAGAGTATACATATACACAGGATGCCTAATGTGCCAGCATTTCATTACTGTCAGACATTAACAGATCAACTCGCTTGCAAGTTTCCTGACAAAAGAATACAGAATTATTTTAGCTATAATCTGCTATTGTAGCATGATATTATGGAACTAATGGAGAGTGAAGCTGTGACACTTCCTAGAGCTAGCCCAAGGCATGCCATATGGAATAGTAAGGCAATGTAACAAAGACTGTATTGCAGAAAAAAGAGAAAAAACACCAAAGCAATCTAAGCTAGAAAAAATTATACGTTGTTTTTGTTGTATCTGGAAGTTAATTTCATCATCATGAAGGGAAATAAAATCATAGATAGATTCTAAAATATTCAGAAATATGTAGGTTAATGCTCAGGATACTGTGTGTTTATGCATTTATCTTCAAACTGATGAGAAGGCTTGACGTATTTATGAGAACTTCTGGGGCAAAATTTTTTTGGACTGCCAAGTAATCAGCATAAATTATGACTGTAATTTTCTTCTATAATTAGCATTTTAAACCAGGAATTCTCCAAAATCAGGTCTATTGGCAATAATGAGAACAGGGAAGGCTGCCACTTGGAAATGGAGAAAGGGGCAGAAGAGTGGGCTCCGCTGTCATCTCTCTCGGCATCCAGTGGCAGCCAGATCCCTTCCAGCAGGTAGGAAACATTTCTGCAGAGCTGTCCTACAAGCATATCCACACCACATAAACAGAAGCTGGAGCCCAGCAGTGGTGTATTCATATAGGGGTTTCCTGATTAATGCTGCTCGTTAAAAAGTAACCAGGAATCCTGTGAAAGGCACATCACATGGCAGGTTTGTTTCTGCATATGGCAAGGCAGCTTTTACAGGAAAACATGGTAACATGTACAACATTTCATGTAATTGTGCACAGCACATGCAATCTTTATTTCTCATGTCACACCATCTTGATTTCCTAAACCTGGTTTAACAGAAGGTAGCAGAGTAAACTTGCAGGATACATAAACTTATCTAATATAAAATTAATCGCAGTGATTAATTGTATTAATCATGCAGTATTTTTGCACTGCATGCCATTTAAGTTTCGTCTTGATGACACCATTTAACAAAACAAAAGTAAACAGACTCAGATTCTTGGTATATAAAATACACGTATTTGAAGTTTGTATGTGATAAAGATACATCAATTCAAACTTCTTATTAAAACAAATGTATTTTTACATACGGTAATTTCAATCATCTACTGATTGGAAATGGCACTAACAAATATTTATCTGGCTTAACTAGTGTTTACTGTTTTGTATTGAAGAAATAAGGTATATGGCTGCTCAGAGCAATCATACAAACAAGAAAGAATGTTCTCAGCTGCCCTCTTTAGACCCTTCTTACCAAGAATTAGCATATATAATAACATTAATTAGGAAATGTCAGAATGTTTTAATGCTAACAAAGATGAAATCATATAAGAGAATTACACTGTACTATAAATAATTTTACTAGAGTATTTTAATTTTTGTTTATCTCTCATTTTTCTAGTGAAATTGGTAGGAGGCCAGACATGATCAGTATTTTCTCTTAGCTTGTCTTTCAGGGCTGCCCAACCATGGATATCTGATAAATTAGTAGTTATGAATATAGACAAAAAAATAGCAAAATAATTGATTGAAAGGTAAATGCTTCTCAGGTTCTTTTATTTCAATTTAAAACTTACAGCCTCTTCTCTTTCACTTTTAAAAAGACTGCACTACCATCTTTTTTATCATAGGAAAAAGATGCAGAAAAAACATTTAGCTTAATTTCATATATAATACATAAATGTACTAGTGGGTAAGCTCAGTTTATGAAGATTTAAAATATCTCTGAATTTTTAACAGATATTTTCATGTACATATATGTATACAATATGCATGGAATGCTGTGGCATGTAATGTTACAGCACGTCGTGTGTGCATTTAATACTACAACAAGAGGCGGCAACCTACCCAGTTGTTTAACTATTACAGCATGTTAGCCATTTCCAACTCCTTGAAATTAAAATGTGATATACTATTCATATAATAGCTTCCATCTCTCCTTATCCTGTCTTGAGAAATGATATCAAAGGCACGGGAGAAAATCCGTTATGTTTCTTACATGGGAAGTTGTTTAGATAGATGAATATGTAGGAATTGGGAAACCATTCTGTGTAAAATGAGAAATTAGAAGACTAAACTGTTTATTTACAGCATAAGAAGTGTTATTTGTCTATGGAGGAGTGACCTAATTGCTGAAACACCTGACCATATGAGGAAGCTGTGATGGGGAATGTATTTAGAGTGAGAAAGATTTCAGTGGTTGTCCTGGTTTCAGCTGGGAAATTCACTTCTTTCTAGTGATTGCTGTGAAAGGAATGTCAATAATATCTACTGGTTTTAGTTGTTGCTAAATAACGTTTACAATATTCAAGGACTTTTTTCAGCTTCCCATAGAAGCATCAACAGAACGATGAAACAGCCAGTGAAATATTCCCTACCATAGAAATCACACTCAGTCTATAAAGGGCGGTTAGCTCTGGGGTGGGAATCTGTGGTCACTGCTTGGGACAGCGCTAATTCATTAGGGAATGAGTGACCCATGTTATTTGTTTTAATGTCATTATTATTGTCTTTTCCTTTTCTGTTATTGTTTCTAGTAAACTATCTTCATCTCAACCAGAAGGGATTTTTTTCTCTCTCTTTCTCCTCCTTTTTTATCCCTTCCACCCACCCTTTGGAAGAGTGAGCAAGTGGCTGCATGGTTCTACCTGCTGGCTGGGGTTAAACTATGATGATGAGTTTGATCCGGAAACTCAGAGTAGTTTGCCAGCAAAAACAACAGTAATATTGTCAGGACTGTGATACTCTGTGGTTATATATCAAAATAAGTAATATACAGAAAGATACTGACTTTAATGACACAGAATTTTTACAGTTTCTTATTACACAGAAGTTAAAAACAACTGGCCTGAAGTTGTTGTGTCAATTGGTTCAACAATTTGAAATAAAAGTGTAGCTAACAGGTATGAAACAAAAGAGTAAACTAGGAAGGAGTGAAGTAATTGATCCTTAACTTCTTCAGGAAAGATAATGATAGCTGTTAAACTTTGAGGTATAAGATCCCATTAGAAATGCATACAAAATATACATAGTGGTTATGAGAATGCTTTAGCTTACTCTAAAATTTTTATGCACTAGCTCAATTTAATACTGCTTATATAGTTAAGCCATATACAGGCAAGCCAAATTTATACTTACATGCTGACTAAAAATATGCCTTTAAAGATTAAATACATATCCTATGTTTCATTATATAAACTGTAAATTTGGGTGATGTACAGATTCACAAATTGTACCCCATGGCCATTCAGCTGTCTGCTTATTGTCTTACTTTGACCTGTTACTTTACCACAGAATTCAGAATGCTTTTGGCATTTGTAACCAAAATGAAAATATTTAACACCTGTTTAACTGGTCTGTGGATATTTCAGGGGCAAGTATCAAAATAAATTACTTGTCCATGTGAACTGCAAGAAAATACCTACCCAAGTACATACTGATCTGTGAAATTACTTTGTTAAAATTAGAATTTTTATTCCTCTTCACAGTTTTAAATTGTTTCTTCATTTAGATTATTAAGTTCATAAATGTATGTTAATTGCTTAATTTACCATTTTATTTTAGGAATCCATCTGTTTAGTATGCCAAAAGCATTGTGAAAATGTCAATTTGAATTAGTTTTGTTTTGGTAAATACTGAATACAACAGTATACTCTGTGCTGTCAGAGGGAAACACTGCAAAGACAATTTTCTAAGCAGCATTTGTAATGTTTATGTATCAATTATTCTGATAGCTGTAACAGTCTGATCAGGCTCTGTGTAAAGAATGGTGATAAATCAGAAAATCAGATTCAAAATCCCTTCATGCTTTACAAGTCTTTAAAGTGGAAGACTGCAAAAAAGGGAAGTTTGTATGAAATGTGTAGGTGTTTTTTTAAGAAACCAGTGCCTGCTGTTTAAAAGTAAACTACTACACCATAGAAACACGGGAGAAAATAGTACGAGAAAAGTCTTAGATATGACTATCTCAAATGAGTATAAAGGTGGACCGACGCTTCTACATTAATACTGCTGCAATTGTAGAGAGAGACATACAAGACTCAGTCACAGAATGATTCTATCAAGAAAAAGAAAGTTCTCCAACTCATTGTTAGACTTTCTTACATGAATGCAGAATGTAGCAGAAAGGATTTTGTGCCCAGTCCTGCACCTGTAAAACAGTAATCAGTTTCTCTTAAATTCATCAACCGGCATCCAGAAACTAATAACTAATATTTTCTCCCTCTCATTATTTTAATTTTCCAGTACTTACTTTATTTGATGACTCCAGAACTCCCACTAATTTCCAGCTAAAACTTAATTATGGTATGCTTATGCATAGTTTTTCTTAGGGTGCAGTATTTTGGTTAAATAGATGATTTCTCTCTTTGGTATTTTTACCTCTGATGCATTTACAGAGACAAAATATAATTTATGGTTACATTTTCAGTGTCTGGTAAGTTATATTGTCTTGATCACTCTAGAAG
>VZTM01021394.1:1145-18525 GCA_013400555.1 Jacana jacana
CCCCTTTTCATTAGTTTGCAGCTGACTGTACCTTGTGTCAAGCTGTCTCAAAGCAAAACTGGGTGGCTCCAGAAAAAACGCTAACCGACTTTTGATGTTATCTTAAATGGCATGTGATTCAAGTGCTTATAGCTCATAGGAAATCTGCATGTTTAATTTCTTATTTGTGCAACCAGACGTCCAAAACATCGTTTTGCTTATATGTGCTGCAACGTATCGAACTCATTCATCAAACTCATCTCTTCTTAGTAGCATTCTGGCAGCTTCTACAGATGGAAGTTAGTGTACAAAAAGGGTGACAAACTACCAGGGGTTCATGAAACTTGATGTAAATGGCAAAGTAGCATAACCAAAACTGACATAGCATTTAGGAGTTCATAATTTGCTCTGTGCGTGCGTGTGCTAAAGCCCAGGAAGGGAATGTACTAAAGCAGGAAAAGCAACTATTCGGGAGTGCAATGACCTGATCTCCATAGCATTTTTGTAATGATTTACTGTATTTATACTGAAGTTGTGTTTTGGTTTAGGATATTCATGGCTAAAAGTATCCAACTAAGGTAGTTTCATATATAAAAAGATTGTCAGAATCCAGCCCATGTTTTTGAATGTATGTACAGGAATATTAAAAAAAAATAAAAAATCCCATGGCCTTAAAACCCTGCATACAGGGGCTCTGGAACAGTTTCCACAGCTTAAGTTTCTTGTTTCTGTCATAATTTCTCCTTATCAAAGGAACCTTCAAAAGTTTGGTTTGCTATCCACAAGTGTTTAACAACCAAGACATTCTCAGACAATCTGTACTTGCCTCCTGGCATTTTAACGTCTTCTCTCCTCTGTAATAAAGCTTGGCACAAAACTGGCATTAAAGGCCAGCCTTGTGCAAGCTGGATGATTTCTGCCTCTTACTGGTGTTGGGTTTCCTGGGCAGTTTTCAGCAATCCCCTTAATTTTTTGCATGCCATAGCTTGCCATCTGCAACAGGAGGATGATCACTAGTAGAGAGGTGTTATAAAGGATAATGTGCTTATAGTAGATCTTGAGTCCCAGAATAAGTAAACAGGTACAAATCTCTCCTTAATGCTAGCATTCAAATATTTCTGCAAGTACTTGCTTCAGTTTGAGAGAACTTTGTGTGGCTGAATCATTACTGGATTTGGTTTAGAAAATCATGCCCATGGTCTCTGTGTGGAATTTAGCTGTGTTGCCTACCTTCAGTGCAAAGCCAAATATGTCCCACTGCTAAATTTTCAGGAAAATGTAACAAATTTGAGACACCTGCTTCATGTTTTCAAATGGCCGGGAGCATCAAGGGAGCATCTCTTTAGCTCTTTTAGGGAGTCCAGAGCAGACAGTTTTTCTTCTAGCACATTACACATGATTAAGAAAAGATGAAACATACTAAAGGAGGATTATAAATAGTTGTGAGTAAGGTAGCCTATAATTACAGTAAATTTAGAAAACTTATCACTGAATATTATGAGTTACTGCATTGTCCTATACAGAATAATTTGTCATTTCCAACATCGAAAAAAAAAATGTTTTTTATTGGTAAATTATTATCTTAGAAAAATGTTGTTGGCTCATCATTTGTGAACGCACTGAAAACTTATATACAGTAATGCAAAGAGCATGAAACTAGGAAGTATAATCTCATGTCAAGAACAGAAATATTAGCATAGGGCAGGGAAGGTGACCCAAGTATTCTGCTGGACATGAAATCAGAAACCAGAGAAGAACTAGAATTGAAATCAATCAGATTTTGGGTTATGTAAGGGATACACAGAAAATGATGCACATTCCTTAACAATTTACCGCAAAACTAGAAAAAAACATGACATTTCCAAGGGCCATGTCATCCTTCCCCCTTGAAAAAAGTATCTGTGATTGAAATGTGTCAAGTAAGGTTACATTTTGCATGGGTAGCAACCAACCTTTAAGGAAGGCTGGTCAGTCTGATCATCACTGTCAATGCAGGGGTAAGTTCAGAGATTTAGGGTACACAAATTTGTCTTTGTTAGAGGGAACTGCAAGAGGATTTGCCTATCTGTGTACTGTGGATTCTCATATTTTGGTAATTATTCTAGGTATCAGGAATTGCTCCTCGCTTAATAAGGAATGCAAATCTTGTGCTAAAATTAGCTATTTATGATAACTAGTCACTCATGGATAGTTGAGTACATCACCCTGAACTATGCTTTCTTTTAATGTAACACAACAGATAATCACCATCAGCAACACACTTGCTTTTTAGTTCATTAGTATTGATCACAGTATTATTGCAATGAAATGGTGACTAGAGGCAAAAGGGAGTTAGTTGCATGATTTACATTGATGGCAACAGGGACCTGAGTTTCAGTTATAAAGTGTTATTTTGCTCGTTGAATTTTCTGGAGTATTTTTCAAGTTTGACATTTGGCCAGAAGAAAAGTATTGTATGGGGTAATTTTTGATTAATTACTTTCTATCAGGAGGAAAAGACTCGTTTTCATGTGTCTTGGAGATTTGATTTATAGTTAATGGTTCATTTAATAGCATTTGCCTTCAAAGGCATTGGTGTCTCAAATTATGATAAGGGTTATGATCACTGAAGATTATTCCTTCTTTGCCCTAAGGAGAGGATGGAAATATGTTCTAGACCAAACTGATTTTCTCTAAACTATTTTGATTTGGGTAATATGGCCACCTAAGTGTTATAGCGAGAGATAGCAAGAAGGGTTCAGAGTATAGACCGGTTCAGAGTGCTGCGAAAACCCTTTTCTACCTGGTAAAAATGCTGAGAATATGGAGATAAAACTAACATTTTCATTATTCCTTCAAATTTAAAGTAATCATTGTTCTTGAGGGCAGGCTAATACAAGAAGGGATTTTGCTAATAAAACCTGCTGACCCAATGAATAGACTCAGGGAGCGAGGTTTATGCCAAGGGAAGCTCAGCCATGACTTGCTTGGCTGCATGTTCTCTGCCACTTCCTGAACCCATCTCCCAGGTCTACTTCACAAGCTTTTTACTTTGTTGCTTATCCCTTCAGTCTCTTTTTCATTCTCTTCCTTGAGGTCTTGGTCCCATGACTGCATGCTGGGTATGCTCCAGCTGACACAGCCTGTATCTTGCTGTCTCACACAGGACCCAGATTTCTCAGACAATATGGTGAGATTTTTTTTGTCTGGGGCTACCTGCCTCCTGCTACACAGTGTCTTCATGTGCAGCTCATTGGGTTTTCTCTTACAGAGCTCTTACTCAGACCTCTCCTCCTGGAGGTAATTCTCGATTCTTCAATCTCGTTTCTAATCCACACATTGTGTCTGATGAGTGTGCTGCCCTATTGTTCCCTTACAAACTCTTCAAATTTAAATAAACGTCTGTTCTTTGCGCTGAGCCATCTTCCAGTGATACCAAGTATCCTCATTCTCTTTCTCACCATGTCTGCACATGAAATTAGGTGTTTGAACCCTTGCATAATCTTTAACACTATATAATCTCTGTAGTATCTTGTTCATCATCGAAACACTGGGTTGCTTCTATTGTTTAAAGGTTGGTTTGTTTTCCTTCCTAATATAGCCCTTCCATTCTCTAAGTTTCTTATCCGTTTGTCTTCATTTGCATGCAAAATCATAGAATCATATGGGTTGGAAGAGACCCTTGGCATCATCAAGTCCAACCATCAGCACTACTCTACAAGTTCTCCCCTACACCACATCCCTCAACACCAAATCCAATCTACTCTTAAACACAGTCAGGGATGGTGACTCCACCACTTCCCTGGGCAGCTGATTCCACTGATTGACTACTCCCTTCTGTGAAAACCTTTTTCCTAATGTCAAGCCTAAACCTACCCTGCTGCAGCTTGCAGCCATTCCCTCTTGTTCTGTNCAGGACCTGGCACTTGGCCTCGTTGAAGGCCATGCCATTAACTTTGGCCCATCTATCCATCTATCCATCTATCCACACCTGTTTCTGTTTCTGTCATTTTACTTAAAAAGTAATGGTAGTTCATACACGTCTCTGGTGATCTTTAAAAACATGTGTTCCAAAATGCTGGCTTTAACTCTTTCCTTTATTTCTTATGAAATATATCTGATGAAGTTTTTATGTATTTCTCCAATTTGAGTACTATTTTTGAGAAAGGTATAGAAACAAATGGGCAAACCCAGTGAGTGTTTGTCCTTTAAGAACCAAATAGGCTGAGGTAAGAAGACACAGTGGTATTCCTTGCTGATGAAAAAGGAGTGGTCTAAAAATAGTGGTTGAACCAATAGTATGGACCTGGATCAGATTGGATTCTGATAATGGTGAGATCTTGCCTCCCATGTATAGAACAAACAGCCCTATAAAATATTCTGTGCCCTAAATACAACTTTAAGCAACAGTGATTAATTTCCTATTTAGTTTTGGAATGTACCCACACAGAAGCTGATGTCTTCTACTCCTTGTAGCCTGGTAAAGAGAATGCATGCATAGCCCTCTTGCTGTTTTGGGTGTGCTGCTTCTGAACATTACAGCAGAAAATATTAGCATTTTAAGAAAGCAACTTATTGAAAACATTCTTACATTACAATTCCTAGTTATAAGCTTGAGCCCATGGGCAAAGCTTTATGGTTATTTTAGGCACTGGTTAACTTGTATTTAATATGGCTTTGAATTATACAGCATTTTCCCCAAAATTAATCTCTGCCATTTCATTGGATAACTTTATAGCTTGAGAATTACTGCAATTCTTTGCAAATTACTTCTATGACATTCATGTCTTTCACCCTTATAAAGATTGAAAAGATTTGGGATGTTAAGCCAAATTTTGTCATGATGAATTCCTTGTGGTCCAATGCAAAGCTGATGTACTGTCTTGCCTCACTGATTTCATATACTTTGACCTTTTTAGCAGTCGGACTTCTGTCACAGTAGCAGCGCCTCTGAATGTACTTTCTCTTATTTCACTTGAGAATTTATTCCTGTTATTTTAATACAAGTTTCTCAGAAAATAGATAGTATCTAATTATTTCATCATCTTCCACCAGCACTTCTCCATTTTCAGTTCAGATAATACTTTCAAAATGTTGGTCATTAGCTCTCACAACAGCCTCTTACTTTGGCAACCTGTTGTTGATTTGTGAGGTGACTTTACTAAGAGTTACTGACCTATTTGCCTTCTGCCATTAAGGCAACTCCTCTTTGAGCTCTTCCTAAATATCAGTGACTGCCATCAGGCCTCCATGTCACGGAAGTACCCACCTATTGCTTTACCTCCATACATACTGTGCCTTCAGTGTTATTTGGTTGAATAACTTTCTGCAATTCTATGAGTGTCATCATTATCAGCTCGATAATTTTATAACTTCCACAGATCCTTGCTATTAGAACAGCAAACTAACTCTTTCCTATTCCCAAATCTACCTCTTTTTAATGCTACAATATGTTTTCAAATTGATGTTTTACTCAGAAGTCCTTAACATAACCATTATTATTCCATCACCTGACACTCTCAAGGTCAGTTTTTAATATAGATGTGATACCTTTAATATCTTCCCTTCTTATCAGAGATAGCCAATTCAGAATCTGCTGATAACATCTTTGTATGCAATCGGCTCTCAGGATGTGACAGACTTTGCAAGAATATTTTCTTTCTGGCGCAGACTCTCATCATATGGCATTCACTGCAGTCTTACTGTGTTACCCCAACTATCGAATGAGACCTGTTCCTATTACTATCATAGATCAGCTCAGGAATTTATTACTGAATAATGTTTGAAATTTCTAAAATTCCTCCTTTTCTTCTGCTTCTGTTCCTAAATTATGATACAGGTCAGCACTCCCATTGCTGATTTACCCTTTTCATTCAATCTGTTGTGTACGACTGCAGAGCAACTCTCTCCTTTCTATAAACTTTTGACGGCTATTTTGACAAAACTTCCACAACTGTTGCCACAGCCAGGGAATCCAGACAGCAATCTCTGCTGCAGTCATAGTAAGTTCTGCCCATTTTCCACACCTTTCTGTTGACATCCTTGTTGCTCTAGCTGCTGCTGCTGAATATAATCTCTGAAGATGTAAAATCCCTAAAGCACGTGTAACTGGCACAATTTTTACAGACCCAATTGGTAAGGCCTGACATCTTCAACAAGGGACCGGGGATAGCCTTCTCTGAGATGGATTGTAGTCAAAACCATGTACTCTGTTATACTACTCCATGTCTATCAGTCAGATAACCACATTTGGTAAGGAAAACTTCTGTTGCCATAAAGCAAGCTAGGAGGTTTGCCCAAAGCTGTGTATTGCCTTGCTGGCTTGGAACATTCCCTAAGGTATTACTATTAATCCTTAGACAACTATCCATCAAGAAAATGATTCTTTAAATAAAACAATAACAACAACAAAACCCACACACCAACACCATACAAAGCTACCTAAAAGTAGCCCTCTTTTTTCAACCAAAATTGGAGCATTTCTGATTTGTGATTCAATGAATTTTGTGTTGTTGTATTGGATGCTGATGACCGCATGTATGATTGTAAGGCTAACTAAACTTTCTCAGCTAATGTACCTCTTGTCCCTACTTTCCTATTTATCCTCTCCTTCCACAGTTTCTGTTTGTATGCTCAGGTGGCTGCAGGCTTTAGGGGTGATGAAGTTTGTGGAGAAAGTGCATTTTTGTGCCTATTGTATTTTTTCTGTGATGCCAACTGGAAGAGATGGCTTCATCAGAACTTTGGTTCCTTTGTGTCATGTGTTTGGTTGTCATCACAATGAATATACATGTCCCAAGCTTTAAAGCACATCTCCTATTTATTTTTTTTCAGCAGAAAGAAATGTCACCTTACTCCCTGCTCACTGTAAGAATCATAAAGTTGAGAAATGCTCATCAGGCAGATATTTGTAAGTACCAGATTTTCTTCCTGACATTATGCAGTTCTAAACTTATTGGATCATTACTTACTTGTGCTAGCCATGGCAAAAATGCAAAATGCTAAGAAATCAGAATCAAAGCTAAATTCTGCCACAGAATATTTATTTACAATTTCAGAGGGGTTTTTTGGTTTGTTTTTTTGTTTGGTTGGTTGGTTTTGGTGGGGTTTTTTTAGAACAAAATTAAGCAACAGGTCAATGCCTAGTAGGGCTGACTTTCATCAGCCATCAAAACACAAACAAATTGGCTATTTCAGAGGTGTGAAAATATCTTAACACAAGTTTTAATAGCCAGGTGTTTATATCCCATGTCTATAACAAATACATAGAATACAGGGCTGAAATCTTTACACGTGAGTTGCTCTTAATTCTCTGCTCTAAACAGCCCTTCCACATCTCGGAAGCTCAGTGAGGTTTATAGTGGATGTGTCCTGAGCAGCCACATTGTTATGGATGTTTCTGACTCTTGTCCCCCACCAAAAGATATAGAACAGAAATCTTTTGGGGACTGTAGTACATGGTACGTTACAGCTTACATGCAAATTGTTCTGAAAATGTGGTATTTGGTCAACTCTTACCTGGTGTTCCACTTCCACAGAGGTTTTTCTCTGGAGAATTCTCTCCTGCCAGTGCTATGTGTGCCTCACAAACTTGGCAGAGCAACAATAACTACAGTTTTGCATATCCCTTTGCCATACTGTTCTTTGTTCTTTTGCTCTGCATTTTCCTGTTTTGAGATTGTGCTGAAGTTCACCAGCACCACAACCTCTCCACTGCCCAACATTTAACATAGCATGTTACCTCATCCCTATATCTTCCCACTTTTCAATATTTTTAGTACAACTAAAGGATCCATCAAAGTGAAAAGTCATTTACAATTGCTGTTTGCACAGATCAAGAGTCAATTCTTTAGCTGTGATACTCCCAAATGTGTTAGTTCTGGTGCAGTTACCACAGCTGTCAGAGGAAATGGCTGTACATCACATGTCAAGGACTCTCAGATTGTCTCAATATACTCTCTGAAGTTAGAAACTCAGACAATATCTATGACAGGCACAACTTTTCCAAAGAAATAAGATGAGGTGCCCCATACCACCAAGAACCTAGCAGCTTTGCTCCAGATTAATTTGGCATGGAAATCCTGACAGGTTTTGTTTTAGAAGACCACTTTGGACTATACTCCTCACTAGCAGAAAGGCAGCTCTAAATGTCCATCTTTTCATGAGGCAGCAAGTCATCAAACAGATTCCGAGGAAGGTTAGGGACATGGGAGGACACTTTCTTGTTTTCTCCAAATGAGTACTTCTTGACTTCCACTGGAAAATTCAGAGACAGCAACATCTTTACTCTAAACACTACCATTTGTTTTTATCTTCATCTTCTGATGGAACAATAGTCTACAAATAAAATTTCACACCACCTCTTTTTATTTCACTTTGGTGTTTCAAGAACATGGGTGTCACCATTGTCAGTTTTCCAATCAAATGGAGAGAAGTGTTCCATTCACATGTTCTGTAATACTGAGTTGTAGAGAGTAGAAGAAATATCATAGGATAGCAAAGAAGGTCAAATTAATTTCTAGTCATTTTCACAGCTGTGAAACACTGTGCGGATGTGCAAGACCTCAGGTTCATTCCTTTGAAGTGCTGATGTAATTTCTTTTAGTATCACCTTTGATCTAGAATGGAAATTGAATGACAAGATAAGAACCATGATTCATCAGCTTATGCAGGGGGATTGCACAAAGTAAAATGATGCTGCATTCTCAGAAAATAGTATAATTGTTGTATCCTTGTCCTCCATCCTGAGGATAGTGGGATCTCAGAAGTATTATATAACACCATGCAGACATCTAGAAAATTTCCATTATCCATTATCACCAAAATATACGTCTCTGGAGTAGGGATCAAGATGTGTGGGCTCAGTTTTTAGCTCTGAGAACAGACTGGTTGTATAAGTTTAGGCAAGTCATCCAAACATTCTGTGCCTCTCTTGTCCTATCTATAGAACATGGATAATAGAGTATCTTCTCCCACACATTTTCTCTCTCTTGTCTGTTTAGATGATGTGCTCATTTTGAAAGGGGTTGTGTCTCATTATGTATAGAGAGACCCTAATTCAAGATGTGAGGTAAGTCCTAGAAACAGTGAGAAGTATCTTTAGATAAACAAGACTTGGAGACCAGCAGGTGAAGAAAAGAATGTCTCTCTTCTCTGTCAGTAATTCCCCAGGTGCTTCTCTGTGATTTTGGGCCTGTTTCTTATGGATGTCATACCATAGTGGAGCACTGTAAACCAGCATGACCTTGAACAAGAAAGATAAACAAATACTAAACAGCTCTTATTGACTGAGCTGTAACCTGCCTGTGCTCTCAAAGAAGCTGGAGTCTCCCAGGAAAAATAGCATGATACCATGAGATTTTAAATACTTTGGTACAATGCTAAATGCTAAAAGATATCTTGTAATTTTTAAGCACTTGATCTTGCACTGATACTGATGTCATTTTAGCTTAATGTTTTGGTTTTAACATTTCGAAGTATTTGAAGTATCAGAAAACTAAAATAGCTACACAAGCTAACATGTGCTGATGAGATTTAGAATAGAGAATGAGAATTAGAGATAGTCTTATCTCAGCAATATTACCTCTTCCCCTGAAAAATGGATTATAAGCAGCTGATACAGGTGCTATGTGACCATGAAATGCCAGTGACAGACCGACAATTTTGGTGGTATTTCAGATTTCCCTATGGTTTCATCTTCCATGTATCTAATCCAGGAAGAAGTCACCTTTCCAGCTAAGTGAAGGAGCTTCTACAACTTGCTTTTTTCTGCCCACATGCTGGCTTCTCATCTTTCTAAGCATTGCTTAGGTTTCTGTTCACCTTCACTTTGCTAAAAAATGCTCCATTTCTCTAATTTTTCTCTCAGTTCGCATCAAGTAGGGTCACACCAGGTCCTTTGGCCATTAGAGTTATTACATTTTTCCTTAATTTACTTGCCAAGCCCTGGCTTCAGAGAATGCCACTTTCCATATACATAAGCTGACATTCCTCGCTATTATGTGCACCCAGTTTGATCCTGGGTGCTTTTTAAACAGGCACCTCTAGATGTAAGGGATGTTTGTTTCACAAGTCTGGGACAGGGTTCCAGCTTATCCTAAAATCTGATGTTACACCTTTGTAGACAACACATGCTGGTGGAGATTGAAGCAATTGCATCTGTTTTCATACAAAGAAAAAAAAAATAGAACAAAAAGAAAGCACCCTCCTCCTCCTCAATGGATCAATTAGCCCTTTTCATAGACATACAGTTGCTCCACTGCTTTTGTGAGCTCCTCTATGCTTAGGTAATGTTCAACTCTGACATTTGCTTCATACTTCATCCAACCGGTTTCTATTCTATTTCATCTTGCAAATGCTCTTGACAGATCTGAGCTAATTGGTTTTCACTGTATTCCTAATTGACCTTTATGCCAATTTGTAATCATTGGTCAGGCTCAAACACACATGCTTCTGGTGCTCCCTGATCTCACTGTGGGCCCCCAGATAAGATCACTCACACTCTTCCTGCTGCCCTGCAGGTGCTGTGTGTCATCACCAGACTCTACTGCTTGTGTTCGATTAGGCTGGGGAGGTGGTGAACATGCTGGAAAGGAAGCAATTCTGGTGAAGATTATGGGACACTTACAGTCTGGTACCTGCTTTGCAGCGGTATCTTCTTCCTCAGTCCAAGACTGCAGACAGCCTTGGATAAAACAATGACTCTTTGTGGGCATTGGTGTCTTCACTTGCTCCTCCTCAGCTGGAGGTTAGTGCCAGAGGCTTTCACAAAAGCTCATGTTTGCTGACTCTGTTAATGGCATTACTTCTCCTAGAGAATTCCCCACGTGTAGGAGGGATATCTGACCAGGATGAGGTAGCAGGGAAAATGGTGTGTTAGCCACTTTCCTCACTTCTAAGATCTCTTCTGGTGATTCTGTTCCCCAAAGGATGAGAAAGGAGCCAAGTGATGGGAGAGGAGGACCATGGTGATACCATCTCTCCAACACCTTCCAGCTGTTTGCCCTAACAAATGAGTTATTTGGTGGACACACAGAGCTGCACCAAGCTCCTAGCCTGGCCCATCTTTGCCATCATTAGTGTTTACCTGCTGGTGTACAGCAGGTCCTAAAGCACACAGCTGGAGCTGACCCCCTTACCCCACTCCCATGGACAAATAGGCAATCAGTGAGGGGATCTACCTCATCTGGTACAAGCAGAATTGTCCTGGGATGCCATGAATGAAAGCAGACCTCTCCCAGGTTCTTGGGCAATGCCAGTGACACAGACCTGCAGCAATGTGGCCCTTCCCAGTACAATTTAGTACAATGTGAAAGAGTGAAAATTTCTTGGATTCCACTGGATCTCACATAACCCTGAAGACCTGGGTAAAGGTATCTCTGTGACAGGCTGCTCTCCAAAACCATGGCAGCCTTTGTAAGTACCAGTTGATACTACATACCAAGAGCTGTGTTTTGCTGCTGGAGAGCATCTTTGGGCTCATTAACACAGCAGGGCTGAAGAGAGGGGATGTCAGGTCTGGGTTGACATATTCAGCCTCACCAGCGTTGGGTGTTTGCAGTGCTCTGCCTGGGCTACAGAGGTGAATTTCAGTTTCAGGCTGACAGGATATTTATTCCAAGAGACAGAGTCTTCTCTGCTGGGTGTTGTCCTCCCAGTTCAAGGGGCTGTGGGCAGGGGATGCCTGTGATGCATTCATCAGAACTGAGGCTGGAAAAGGTGAAATCTTGGGGCTGTGGCTGAAATGTAACTGTGCTTATCAGGCATATTTTCTGACTGTCAAAATCAAGCACATGTGGAAGCTGCCTCAGCTATGGAAGGAAACCTGTTGGTCTTAGCCGAGAGTTCAGAGTGATCATACTGCTCCCTTTACCCTTCCTTTTGTTTTCGGATCTTCCTTTTGTTTTTCATCCTTGGATGAAGACAGACCTTGCATATTTACAAAAGGGGAGCTCAGAGACTTTCTCCTCTCCCAACTTATGAAATTATTTTGTGGAAGCTCCTTTTATCTATTTGGAAGAAGTGAGACACTTCTGAGGTGATACACCTGGAGTCTGCAAATCAGAGTGATTCTCCAAAGATGACAGGTGTTATTTTTGCAATGGAAAATAAATGCAAGAAAATTAGGGAGAATAGATCTAGTGTGGGTGATATGCATTGTCCTACCTACGCATTGTTCTGTTGGTGCAGAAGGTAGAGGCAGCCCAGGGTGTGAAAGCTTTGCTCTGTGGCTGCAGCATGTAGTGCACCCACTGAGTCTGTGCTCGGGGAGCAAATCCTACTTTGCTGCTTGACTTAAATGGCTGGACGGGCTCATTCACACAGGACTCTGTCCAGTCCTGGTAAAGGACATCACTGGTTAAGCACAGCAGATTTATGAGCCTTGGTTATTTCCACAAGGAAGCTACAGAGAATATTATTACACTTACAGATGCATGTCTCCAAGGGATACTGTAGAGATGGAATTCAGTTCAAATCAGCTCTGAGCTAGACAGGGTTGGAGGTAACTTCTTAATATTGCTTGCATGATGTTATACTGGTGAGGGAAAATTTCCCCAGAGACTGTGATGTTTGAGAAATGGGAGAGGCTCTCCTCCTCCTTCCAGGTGAGTTGTAGTAAACTCGGATTCAGGGGGAGCCTGTCTGTGCAGGTGGAGAGGAATTCACTAAAAGGAAATTGTTTCTTCTTTTTGGCATTATGAAGTGCAGTAACAAGACAGATGGGATTTTATAATTTACATTCATTGTTCTTACAAGACCAGTTTTTCTTAATAGTTTCGGTTTTCAGTGCTATAATTTTCCTCTTACTCGTGATGGAGGTGAATGATTTTTAGCATGTGATGGTTCATTTCAGGAACACATCACAGGAGTGTACTCTCACAAAGCAGTGAACAGTTGGCTGCAGTTCTGAACTTCTCGATTCATTCCTGCATTTTTAGCCCATCTTTAGCTTGAAGACAGAGACGAGAAATAGTCCCACCAACACACATATTCAATGGAATCAGAAGCAGTTAAAAATTGGGGAGGGGTATCAGGGTCATTTAGTACTAAATTCCAAAAAGACTGTGAGTTCAGATATCTCAGCATCCACATGGGATGACATTATGTTATCAGGAAATGAAGTAGCAACATGTGCACTGAAGTAAGGGCCTGGCATGGCTAATGATGCCCAGCAATTGCACTAAATCCAGAACATGAAAAAATTGAAATAATTTTTTTTATTAGCTCCCTGGCAGCAATGAACTGGAATTTTTTGAGTAGCTCTTTTGTACGGTTTCAGGGATAAGATGGAACAAAAAATGGCAGTTAGTAATTTCAAGTGCTCCCATATAATGATATGAGGGTGTCGCAGTCTTCATAATATTCAGCAGACATCCAGCTATCCTGTCATTTTTTTATTTGTCCCACTGTTTGCTTCACAGCTCAGCCTGGCTTCAAGTGAACTGTCAGTTCTACAGAAACACATGAGCTCAGTTCGTCACAGCATGGGGAATAGCTGAGACTGTCTGTACAGGTCAGGGAAAATATAGAAAATCATGGGAACTTTATGGGAAACAATAACCTCTCCCCATAAGTAGGGGCTATATATGAATTGTGGCAAAACCACATATAGCATAGCTCCCTTTCTCCACTGAAGAAGACATGCTTTGTCCCAGTGTTTTCATCTCACCTCATCTTCAAGATCAAACTTGCACTCAGTAGTTACTAAGATTTATATGTAATATGTCTGTGACCAAATAGCCTTGACATTGCAGAATCACACAGAGTGGTCGAGGTGTTAAGGCACCTCTGGAGATTGCCTGGTCCAACCCCCAGCTCAAAAGCAGGGTGAACTACAGCAGGTTGCCCAAAGACTTGTCCAGTCAGGTTTTGAACATCTCCAAGGACAGAGATTGCACAACCTTTCTGGGCAACCCATGCCAGTGTTTGACCATCCTCATGGTAAAGAAATGTTTTCCTTATATTTAAATGGGATTTTCTGTATTTTGGTTTGTGTCCAGTACCTCTTGCTTTTTGCTTGGAACCACTGAGAATAGTCTGTCTAACTTCTTTTTTTCTTCCTCCCTCCACCCAAATCAGATATTTACATACATTAATAAGATCCACCTTAACTTTTTCTGCTCTAGGCTGAAAAGTCCCAGCCATTTGAGTTTCTCCCACATGGAAGATATTCCAGTCCCCCCACCTTCTTTTTCTAGACTCATTCCAGTATGTCTTTACGTCTCTTGTACTGGGGAATTGGAAATATGTCCTTGTCAGTCCTGAGTAGAAGGAAGGATCACCCTCCACCTGCTGGAAACACTTCTAATGCAACCCAGGAAGCTGTTGGCATTGTTTGCCACAAGGGCACATTGCTGGCTTGTGTTTATCTGGTATCCACCAAAATGCACAGGCCCTTCACTGTAAAGCTGCCTTCCAGCCAGTCAGCCACCAGCCTGTTCTGGAGCTTGTGTTTACTCCTCTTCATGTGCAGGACTTCTTTCGTTTCCCTTGCTGAACTCTTGAAGCTCATATTGGTCCAGTTCTCCAGCCTGTTCAGGTCCCTCTGAATGGCAGTGCAGCCACGTGGTGTGTCAATCACACGTCCAAGTTTCCACCATCTCCAAGGTGCTCTGTCCCATCACCCAAATTGTTAATAAAGGTGTTAAACAGCACCGACCCAAGTATCAGCTCCTGGGGTACACCACTAGTGACTGACCTCCAGCTGGACTTTGTACTGCTCATCAAAATCCTTTGAGCCTGGCAATGCAGCCAGTTTTCAGTCCACCTCACTCTCCATTTATCTAGCTTGTACTTCAACAGCTTAACAAAGAATTGTCAATAGGTTGTTTTAAGTAAATAATTGTGAAAGCATCACACATATAGAAAAATAATTTTAGAAAGTAGCCTCATGAAAATGTTTTGTCAAAACAAACACTTCAGCAAATGGATAAATTCCAGATAAAAAAGTAACGGAAGGCATTCATAACTGCTGCAGCTGTTCAATGAACAGCTTGGGTCAGAGCCCTGACAGCTTTCTCAGTTTTATCATGAGTCTAGTTTTATACACTGTGATTTAAAGCTGAAATTTAAAAAAGGATAGAGCATCTTCATTTTCATTAAGAAGAAGAAGAAAGGAAAATAAAAGAATTGACATTTGCAACTACAGCAAAAATACAGAAATGTGTCCTTCCTACAATGTCCAGTAAATCACATCTCAGATCAGTTTAATGTTTCTGAAGTACATTCTGCCTCAGCCACTTTGGTGATTTTGGAGATGCTGGATTCATGTTTTTGGGGCATTAATTAATTAATTAATTAGGTGGAATGGTCTAGCCTGAAGCCATGCTTGGTTCTTAGTGTTTTTACAGGCTTCCTATGTGCTCTTGAGAAACTGTGTAGAACTAAGCAAATGATACCACTTATCAGGATAAGTGTCACAGCTCAGCAGGTCATCAGACCCTCACCTCAGTGAGGGGAGATGTTTCAGTTATCAGATTAATAATCACAGCCTTTCTGCATCTTGCATATTGCATCTTACATGGGTAATTACCAAAGTCAATATATTAACCTATCACTTTGATTATGTAAAAATCTGAGATGCTAAAATGATGAGTGTGGAAATAATTTTAAAGACAGAAAGGCAACCTACATCCTTCATGAGGGAAAACTCTGAACAGCGTCAAGAAATTCCTTCAGATTCAGCATGAATCTGGGAATCTCCCTGCCTGACAGGCAACATCCTCGGGAGATGTCACAGTCACAAGGTCTCTGGGTTTCAGGCAACATCTTATATTTCAAAGGTGAGATATTTTTCAAAGGAAAAATATCTCAAAGCAGTATATACAATATTCTGAGCAAAGACATCAGGATGACCTCTCTTTTAACCTTCAGGAACTGATTCAAGATCCTTGTCGTGCCTACAAATAGTAAGTTTTCATCTCTCTGCTCATGAGGTAGTTTTCTCTATCAACTGCCATGGGTGCCATGGGACCAGACTTCTCCCTTTCTCCTTTTTTTTTCTCACTGAAGCCTGTGTTTACACAACAGGATGGATCAAACCTTCCATTTGCCACTGGAAAAATTCCGGTATGAGAATCTCTCTGGTTCTTGCTTGGTTCATGATCTGTGGGAGATGATCCCTTACAGTATGTGTGGGCTCACTCCATTCATCCACAAGATCCAAATCCTTTCTGCTACTTCAATTTCCTGCAAAGCGATATAGAGTAGGAAGTAGCTTCTAGGTCTTTCAGGCATCAGGAAACACCAGGAAAAAGCTCCAGATACCTATTGACCTCCTGAATAAGCAATTGTACTGCTCGTAGGCCTCTACCTTCCTACCCCACCTAAGGAGACAATACTCAAGGTAGCTAGAATAATGAATTTTCCATCTTGAAGTGTTAATAACCAAGTATGCCAGACATTTATTATCTGAATCAGGCTCAAATCTGATTCTTTTAAGATTTCTCACAAGCTAAATTGCTGCATAGACAATTTACATGCAATCACTCTCAGCTCATTCTCTGCTGCATCACTAACAGTTTCTCCTCCTGCCAAATTTGGAGAGACCTATAACAATGTTGGTAAGGGGCAAGATAAGACTCCTGGCTACTCATATTGTTCTGTTCACTGGCTAGGACTGTATTATTTTTTATTTTTAGATGTGTAGGGTTCTGCATAGTTATTTGAACACACTGCTTATTAAAAATAGTGTTGTGATGAACAATAAATTTATTTTACCCAGCTATGTGACTGTTATTTTCCTGGTTTGGCCGATGTATATCAGAAAGAATTGGCCATCTCTCATCCATGGTCAAGTTACAGAGCATTTCAATGCCTCCACATTTTATGTCATGCTTCTTCTGCCAGATATTTTATGCCTATGTTTCTACAGTAAGCCAATCTGATTGCTATGTGAGCCTCTGGTTGCCAACTGCTTCAGATGAAAAATTCTGCACCAAAACCATCAAAAACTGCAGAAATCCCGTGTGGAACGAAACGTTCTACTTCCGGATACAGAGACAAGTCAAGGTACACAACCCAAAAAACTCACTTTTCCTTCTCATTTCTATGCAGCTTTTTTCAGTTTGGCCCAAAACAGGATGTCATGTCTTCTAATGCCCAAAACAGGATGTCATGTCTTCTAATGCTTTCTCAGTTTATTCTCCTAGCAAGTTGAAGCAAAATTTTGGTTTTTACTGGAATACACTTCCCTCCTAACAGATAATTATTATTTATACATCAGTAATGTGATGTTGACCTCCTTGGAGAAGGCTGGTGGGACCAATGACAGAGTTACAACACAGAGAAATTGTGAAATGAAAATATAAAGCAACACTCTTATAAAAAGAAGTATCTTTCCTTAAGAGGGCATGAAATAATGTAATATCAATGAGACAAAGCTGCTAAATTATAATATAATTAAGATCCTTACTATTTTTTC
>VZTM01021394.1:18563-40127 GCA_013400555.1 Jacana jacana
CTCTGATAATTACAGTACACTCAAATACCTATGAACAGGTGGCTTAAAGTGGACAGCCCAAGGTCATAGGAATGTGGTTATGGTTAAGAAGTAACTTCCATTGCCTCTGTTGATAAGAGGTAATATAGGACTTCTAGCTACCCATATTCTTTCCTAAAAGAATTTTGGGTGAGAGCTACTTAGAAGCATAAATGGTGACCCAAGACAAATCTCAGTTTGTTCTTAGTTGACAAGACCAGAAACTGTTTCTTATAAAGGAGATGATACCCATTTTCTTACTCTTCCTTGTGACGCTTTGTCATCAATACTTCCCTATTTCCTCTCCATAAAACAGGCACTGAACCTGGAAGAGCTGCAGTATGTCATACTTCTCGAGTACATGTCAACTAATTGGACTTTTTTTTCATTTCTTTTCCCAGAATATTCTGGAAATTACTGTTTCTGATGACGACATCTTTCATGATGATGATCATGCAATTGTGCTTTTTGATGTAGCTAAAATCCCCCTTGGGGAAAAAGTGTTTACAGCATTCCCACTAAATCCACAGGTAAGAGCTCAGTCAGACATTTAGTACATTGTGACCTGCATTTTCTCCCTTCTGATTAAAGAGGTGTGCTGCCTCTTCTCTCTTTTATCACCAGAACCAGCCTGGTTCCAAGATTAAAAGATTTCCAAGATTAGAATCTTGGAAATTACACACCAGTGATGAAATAGATTGCCTTCTTAAACTGCTGTTGGTTTTCTCTGGAACAAATCACAGCCAAATTCCCAAGCCTCAGAGTAGACACTCTGCTCTGCACACATTAGAAGCTTTGCACTTCTAATAATCTGACAGAAAATTACAGAGTTTATTTAATCCTCACAAAGGTTATTAAAAGAAAACCAATACAGGGCATTTCCCCCAGTATTTTACTAAAGAATAAGTCTTGGTGCTGGCAGGGAAGAAGGTGTTAAAAATAAAGGTTTACTAAGGAGACTTGTAAGCACCAAACACCCTTTGTTCTGCCAGTACAATTGAGATCTTTTTTTCCTTGGGGGAGAAAAAGCTGCTTCTGTCCTCTAGTGCTGACAATAGTGAACACAAAATAGAGTATTGTTACTTATTAAAGGAAACTGCTTGCAAGAATGAAGGTCAGTTTGGAAACCTCTGCACATATTAAATGAGACTGCTTCTAATTTTTTCCTTTCATTTTCAGAGGAGGGAGGAGCTGGAAGTTGAGTTTGTTCTGGAGAGCATGTGAGTAAAACCCCATTATTATGGGAGCAGCAGCTTGGAGCGGTACATCAGTGCAGGGAACCCAGTATCACCTTAATAGACAGATTCATGCATTGTCCAAATTTAATGTGTGCATCACCAAATCATTGTAAGAAAAGAAAATGCCATGGTGTGGAAAAGTAGTTCAGGATTTTTAATTCTGTGACTTCACCTTAAAATTTATCTATTACTTACCTGATTCAGAGTTGGTTTTCTGGGGCTGGTAAATCCCATTACAGTATGTCTATAGATTTTCTGGAAGGGATGCTCTGGGCAGCAAACAGCTGAGGAGAATCTGGCTGCAACCCAATTGGTGACATACCTGTTCTGTTGAGGTTGTTACAAGCACTTTCCAGGGGCTTTCTTGGAATTAAATAACTTCTCCTATGTAGTTATGTGGCATTTAGTGAAAATGGAGCATACCCCTGCAAATAACAGGAAGGAGCAGACTGGGGGAAAAAAAAAAAAAAGAGAGAGAGAAAAATTGTGTCTTGTTCAGTTCAGAAAACATTGTTTATGAAATACTTTTTATTTGTACTTGTTTTCTAGCCGGGGTCCTTCTGAAGCCATCATCACAAATGGGGCAATAGTGGTAAAATATTATTTGCTTTGTTCTCTTGTCTTCTTTCCTACATCATTCTTGCCTTAGCTGATTATGATGGCAGTGAGGGAAACATTGCAAGTCTTCATTCTTTAATGATACTTTTTCTCTTATGAGCTTTATCTTTGAGGACGCCAGCATGATCCTAGAGGAGCCTTCAGACTGCCAGCATTTTCCCTTGCTTTTTCTGCATCTATTGAAAATTAAAATATGTTTAGCATAGCACCATCTTTCCACATGACAATGAAGTTAATTCTCACTTTCACTGGGTCTGGCAAAAGTCTCCAACACAGTTGGCCCCCACATTCAAGCAGTGACCCTTCCTACAATGACCCTTCCAACATCTGCCAGCAGTTGTGGTGAGATGGCTGGATGAGTAACCTAATTTTCTGTTCACGTCATGTCTGTTCTAGTGTCGTGAAGTCTCTTGTTTGGAAGTTCACTTGGACAGCAAGGTGAAAAAGAAGCATTTTTCAGGTAAGATTATTATTAATTCTTTAACTGAATATTTGTGATTTCACCTTCTCTAACAATGCCTAGAGATTGCATCATCCAAATACTAAGTCTTTAACTGACCACATCTGAAGTGATTTGTAAAAACTTTGCAGGAGGGAACACAACCCATTCTGTAGCAGGTATAGGTTCAGGGTTCTGATTTCACAGGGAGCCTTGCACCAGACTAGAAACAATCTCAGATACTTGTACAGAAGGTATCTAAACACCAAGATGAGTTCCTGAAAACCTCTGCTGTAGTACTGCTAGGACCTAAAGAAACTTACTTCCTTAGGTGCAATAGGTCCATGGCCTGAACTTTGACAGTTTGACTTCTGCATGTTTTGTAGAAACACCTCATTTTTTGCAGGGGTTAGCCACTCAGCAGCTGGCTCTCGCCTGACCCTGATCAAGATCCAGAATCTAGAAGTTCCTCTGCCCACATCCCCTGAGGGGCTGGATCTGGTAGGCAATCTCAAGATCATGCATAACACACACCAGCAGGATCAGCTCATCTCTTCATATAAACAGTCTGCTGCAGAGTCAGATATTATTCTAGGGGACTGAGAACTTCCGTTGCTCATTCTTAGGCCTGGGATGAGGATGATTTACAATACCAAGCACCTGATTGTATTCATCGTGTCATGATGCAATTGCAATAGAAATGCAGCAGCCTAAAATTCAGTGCAATTCACATCACACTTCCATATGGCTTATTGTTCAGCCCATTGTAAATATACAACCACCTGTAGTGTTTGGGTGTTGGATCACTTTGAGAAGGCAGCTTTCCAAATACAAAGGCAGAGGAGAAAGGGTCTGTTCAAAACTATCTTTTGCTTCTTTTTTCCCCTTTCTCTATTTTTTTGCAATTAGAAGTAATTTTGGTGTGCATTTTATCTCATTGTTTTAGAGAATGAGCTAACATTTACAGTGAGAGGATCCTTTGAAGAAAGCCAGAGAGTTTCAGTGGGCTGTGAATCCCACTCCCCTCTCCCAGATCCCACTTTCTTCCACTATGCCAAATACAAGCAACCCTCCCTGGATGTTGCACTCACAAAGAAGAGGAGGCTTCCCACCTTTGTAAGTTACCCCAGAACATGGTAGACAAAACAGACAGTCCTATGATCTGACCTTTATGCATGAGTAGGTAGAAAGAGAAGAACATTTCTGTCTTAACCAAAAAGCCCTCCGTGCTCCTTTTCAGTGTGCTTGCATGTCATGTGGAGCAAGAAAGAACAGAAGCATCCCCCTGACTCTCCCTCTGAAATCACTCCCCTCTGAGAGGGAAGTAGTTGGCGAGGTAAGTGTCTGCTGGCCACGGGGAATCCTTTGCAAGTCAATTATTTAGAGTAAAATAAAGTGGGAGATCCAGGGCAGAAGGAGAAAGAAGAAAAACATCTAAGTTGTTGCTCATACTCCTTCTGTTGTCATCCTTAGCCATGCTGGAGGTCACTGGGTGCCATCAAGACAAAGGAGTGATGCTGCAGCCTGGCACACTGCCACAGCAGGCAAACCCGTGCCAACCACCCACTTATGGGGTGCTCAGACACTTTGACTTTCCCCTGTATCTCACATTGTTGTGTGAGAGACTTTAGTTTCAAGACTCGTGTTTAATGGTAGACCCTTCCAAGGAGGTGAGGTGAAGAAC
Organism: Jacana jacana; assembly: GCA_013400555.1. Classification (NCBI taxonomy): domain Eukaryota; kingdom Metazoa; phylum Chordata; class Aves; order Charadriiformes; family Jacanidae; genus Jacana; species Jacana jacana. The sequence continues at coordinate 22,561 of VZTM01021394.1, forward strand.
TGCAGCTCCTCTGCTATATCCTGTGGCTAAGTAGTACCAGTGCAAGCTGCACCCAAATTTCACAACAGAGACAGGATGCAAACTATAGATGATAATACCAAAGTCTTTATTTCTTAAATCAGTGCACATCACTGGGTACTAATGAAATACTGAGAGGAGAGTCTGTCTCCCAATCTCAGTTTACAGAAATTATAGGTTTCGTAGATACAATGATGACCCAAAAGGTCTGTGTCTCATTCTGTGTGGGGAAAGAGGACTGTTTTAAACAAGACAGCAATATTCATAATTTCACATTTTTACTTTTCAGCACAGAAAATTTGATTTGCTCTTTAAGGTGAAAAAGTGGTAAGATATCTTATGAACTTCCTTCTATGTTTTTCCTCTCAGTTCTTTGAATTTAAATAGTTGTTAGTCAAGTTCCAATCTCTTTGTTACTGCCTGTATCCTGAATGTATCCTTATTTATTTCATGCTAGAAAATAAAGGGAACTCAGTACACAATACAGAGATTTCCAATGGCCATAAATTTATGTAGTGGGACTCTATGGTGAGTTAAGAAAAGGGTTTATAAAGAACACAACATTTTTCTATTGATATTTTGCTGCAATAAAAAATTATGTCCTAAGGGCCACTGTAGACCCTCTTTTATACCTCTACAAATTATTGCCAAATGCAGATTTTCAATGAAAACAGCGCTTCAAAACTAATTGAAAGAAACCTTTCTGTTTCCCAGGTCAGAGAAAAAAATAAAAGAAAGAAGAAAAAAAAAAGAAAAGAAAAAAAAGACTGGAGTCAGATTGTCTGGTCACTCCAGGACATGAAAAAAATGAAATAGTAAATATTTCAGTAAATATTTCTGCGTTTATTCTTTAATGTCTACTCAAAGAGATAAATGCAAATTAACTCAATCAAACTATTGCTTATTTCTAAACCAAGGAAACATGTTGCGTATTTTGAGATACATACAAAAGCAGGTGCATCTTCTATCATACTATTTATCTTCAGTAAATAAGCTATGAGATAGACATATGATTTTCAGCTGTAATTTAAAAACTTCTTCCTTACCATACCTCACATTTTGGCAGCAGCTTCCAAACCACAGCTGTAGTGCTTACAAGAATCCATAAATGACTACATACACCCTGACACAAAAAAAACCCCATCCAAACACGAAAGTCCACAACTTCTGTCCATGAATCCCAGGTATCAGTGGAAGTTTGCACAAATTCTGAAGTTGTGTTTAAAAGCCACCTTTAAAACACTGCCCTCTGTAGGTTTTTGGCTTTGTGTCTGAAAGGTAACAATTTTTTTACTTGTAGCTATATTTAATTTGAGGCATCTTCCCTAAGAGAAAAACAAGAATCCTTCTCACTCGGAAGGCAGATGCACTTTTGTTCTCAAGGAACAGACTAAAACATTTCATCTCTTCCTGCTTTACTTTATATAGGCCTGATGGTGAAAGCATACCTATTTATGAAGTAGAAGCAATCAAAATGCTAAACGAGAATATAAACACGATGTGAGATACCTGATCCTCTGTTCCAGCCAGGAAGACCTAGACGTACGCCTGGGTTTTGACCTGTGTGCCCAGGAACAGGATTTCATTCACAAGAGAAAGAAGGTGGCTGCAGCTGCTCTGAAGGACATTCTCCAGCTAGAGGAGGACTTGCAGGACGATGAGGTATCTGAGGTGTAATTATTCTCTGCTTTCTCCACAGTTGAGTTTTTCTTTCTCTCCAGCAACTGTGAAAGGGGTTGGTGTCACCAGTCTCAGGGATCTGAAGTGGTCTGTGCTCCTAAACCCATCAGTCATGTTATATATAGTATGGCCTATGAAATAACTATCTGATAGAAGAAACTTGCTTCAGTAAACTTCAGTAACAGAGAGGGTTTTACTACTCACATGGAAATTGTGAGACAGCACCTGTGCTTTCTGGTGTTTTCTGGCCTATTGTATCCGATAAAAATCTGGCTCAGGTGGCAGGAGATGCCATTCTGTCTAGTTTTTTGCTGGTCTGTGTTACTGATTTTACAATAGAGCACTGAAAACGTGATGTTTGAGATGATGGATTTTGTGTCATAATGCACAGCTGCTTGGCAGAGAATTAAATATTTCTTACTCCTTCTATGCCCCATTATTAATTCAGGTTTTTCTTCTCCTTGCAGACCAGCGACACGCAGCATCTTTATTACTTGATCAGTGCTGTAACTTTCTCTTTTCTAATCAATGATGTCTCTCTCCCTTCTTAGACCATGTCACTAAAAACATGTATTTTGAAATTGAATAGGTACCTGTGGTGGCAATCATGACAACGGGTGGTGGAACTAGAGCTCTGACAGCCATGTACGCTCACCTTCTTAGTGTGCAGGAACTCAATGTCTTGGATTGTGTCTCATACATCACTGGTTTATCTGGCACAACATGGTAAGATAAGCAAAGTCTTCATAGGAATTTTGTATATGGGATATCAAGAAGTTGTCTGAAGAGTTGTACCATCTTTACTATCCAGAAAGTACATTCTTTTCTGCTGTGACTTTTTCTTGTTTCCTTCAGTGAGTATTTGCCAACATTTGGAATTACTTGAGTCCTGATTAAGCATGTGGATGATAGCACATACATGTACTTTTCATGTAAATCAAGAAAAGATAACTTCCCAAAACTCTGTTTTAGAACTCACATTTTTATTTCTCTTTATTTTCTTTGCTTCTTTTTTAAATTTTTTTTTTAAGGACCATGTCAAACTTATATGAAGATCCCAACTGGTCCCAAAAGGATCTTAAGGAAACACTCAAGGATACCAGAAAGCATGTGCTCAAAAACAAGTTCTTTACTTGTTTTGCCCCTGATCGTCTGAAATACTATTTGAAAGAGTTGTGCCAGAGGGAACAAGAAGGACACCAGATTTGTTTCACAGACCTATGGGGACTCATCATTGAAACCATGTTACATGAAAAGGTACAACAGCAGCACCTTTCTCTTCAGATTTGCATATTTAATGAATGAAGAGGTAAGGGCAGACAGTAAATCAAAAAAATGGTTGAGATCACAGGGACATCTGGAGGTTCATCTTGTCCAACAGCCCTACTCAAGCAGGGTCAGCTACAGCTGGCTGCCCTGAATTTTTGAATATCTCCACAAGCGAAGGCTCCACAACTTCTCTGGAAAACATATGCTAGTGTTTGACCAGCCTTACAGAAAAGGGTTTTTTTGCTTGTTAGTTTGTTTCTCAGACAGAGGTCTAAAGTGCATGCCTTCATGGTATTATTATTTGTTTGCTGGCTGCATTATGTAGCTCTTAACCTCACACCTGGTACAGAAAGGGTGGGAATAAAGGGAAATAATGGGAAATTCATATCATGAACAACTTTTAAATTAATTCACATCTAATATTTAAATGAAAATCATGCTGTTCTTTGAGGAGATCTGCACACTGTGACAAGGCAAAGAAAAATCACAAGGTCAAACCCAAAGACAGTATCGCTGAGTTGTGAGTAAGATTACATCACTCTGTACACATTACCATCGAAAGGCAATATTCAGGCTGTGTTTTTGTATTTGTGAATATTTCCTTCCCAATAGGCCAGTTCTCTTAAGAAAGAGAAAACATTTCCCCTCTAATACAAATAACTCTACACACATCCAAATTTCTACTGCTTTGGCACAGCACAGTTCAAGAGATTCCCTGGGGGTGGCTCCGAAGAGCACTGTGAGTGTCCCTGCAATGCCACAGCCCTGCCCCCTGGCTGGCACCAGTGGAGGGAATCCCAGTGGCACAGCCATTCCTCCAAGGGGTGCTCCAGCAAGGGGGAGGTTTGCTCTTCCTCCTTTGAGGAGGACCTGAGCTTAGCACCCTCTCAAGCCTTGGCACAGCTCCCAAACCTTCCCATCCTTTCCACCCTGCCTGACTATGCAAGATGTTCTGCAGCTGAAGCAGTAAGGGTCAAGGCTCACTGAATATTAACTCTGTCTGAACCTTGGCTCTGTCAGAGGAAAAGATGATTTTCTGGGCAGTCAGGATAGGGCTTACTCTTTCTGAACGAAATAGCTCATACCAAGAGTGCTTTTCAAATATTACCGGACATTTTCCTGAAATAAATAATATGAATGACAACATTTTCCTCCTACCATTAAATTTTTGTCACCATATGAATTTAATTTAGGTCTTTTTGTGTTTTGAAGTGCTGGGGTTGGGGAGGGTAGAAATAATAGCATCTCTCTCAACTAAACTGTTGGAAAACATCCTGGTTGTCAGAGCCCAGGCTTAGATTAAGTGAGGCTCTTTGTGTCGTCTAACTACCCTCAGCTACTGTCCTTCTTCAAAACAGGAGGACTCTCATAAACTCACAGATCAGCAGCAGGCAGTAAATCAGGGTCAGAATCCCCTGCCCATCTACCTCTCTCTCAATGTGAAGGATAAAATCAGCGACAAGGATTTTAGAGGTAATAATACTCCAGAACTGCTTTTAATATTTAATCCAAGTAAGTGTCCATTTAGGAGTAGGTAAAGAAATCAGTTCGATGCACAAATCCTCTAAAGGGCAAATCCGCTTAAAAGTTGAATTTTAATAGTTAAATTTTTTAACATCTTGGTATATTCAGCTGTATTCACAATCAAAAGCAGGGTGATGGAGGACATCATCATGAAATTACCTGCTAAATTACTTCAGAATTCTAAAGTTTGTCAAGAAATTTAGATGTAAGAGGACAATTCACTCTTCAACACTGTGAAACATACAGTGAACAAACGTCTGTTTGTAAAGCATGCGATTCAGAAATTAGTCTGCCTTAACCTGACCAGTATCATATGTTTTATTCAATTAATTTGTGCCTCTGCTGCTATAATCAGTCTGTCATTTTTTCTTTCAGAATGGGTGGAATTCACCCCTTATGAGGTAGGATTCCCCAAATATGGCGCTTTCATTCGTGCAGAAGATTTTGGTAGCGAGTTCTTCATGGGTCGCTTGATGAAGAAAATTCCAGAATCCAGAATCTGCTTTTTGGAAGGTGATTTATTTCTCTGTGGAAATGTGATGTAATATCTCTTGTCTGAAAGAAAGCAGTTAGTATATTTTCTATCTGCCAGGAACGGTATATGGTAAAACATTAGAACTGATAACAGGTCACTATCTGCAGGATTTTTTTACCTTTGGAATTTTATCCAGCTGAACAGATTTATTTTATTTCATATGTGGTTATGTTTTCTGACATGAGGCCTTCACAGTACTTATAAATCTTTGTCAGCAACAGAAGTTGGGTAACATTGCCATTAATTTAAGTCTTCAGTCTGCAGCCTGAGTCTATAAAATACAGCCTTTTGTCTACAATGTTCCTGGTGCAGCTAACCCTGATTTATCCTCCAGGATAACACTTCCATTTTGGAGTGGAAATAGGTCATAATATTTACCTTCTTTCTCTTGCGTAAGAACAGCAAAAGCAGCAAGGAAATAATTTTTGCCCTTTGCAAAAGCAATCTCTTGCCCCATCGTTCTTCCTGCTCCCACCAATTGCATAAAGGAAGTTTCAGGGTTTTTTGGAGAAGTTATATACATTGTCTGTGTGGAGATTTCACTATAGGTAGTGGTGAGGTATAAGGAAGCAGTCAGAATCTCCCAATCCCCAGCAATCAGAATCTGCCCTTCACAGGTCAGAAATGCCAGCAGGTCACCAGTTCCCTTCCTAGAGCTCCCACCTTGGCACTTTCTTCCCTTTTCTAGAGCAATGCTGAGACATTTGTGCCCCTGTTCCCTGCAAATGTCCCAGTGTCCACTCATTCAGGCAGTGTTACTTATTTCAGTGATACAGTTATTTGATAGGTTTTCAATAAGTTTCTTTGCTCCCCAGCCCCCAGACAGAGCAGGGACTGATTACACAGCTCCTGCAGCTCTTTCCTGCATGGGTGAGCCTGACCCTCTGACTACAGCCTGGCATTGCTGGGTCAGGAGAACGTCAAGCTGCCCAGGTGCAGCCTCTTCTCTCCATCACCTCACTCCTCCCCAGACCTCCAGGTTTAGTCCTGCAGTTCAAAGGGCTCATGAAGGCACCGTGTCACCTCCAGCACAGCTAACCATGCCAGGTGACAGTATTTTGTCAGCCTGAAAGATGATTGCAGATAGGTGGCAGTCTGGACTGCCATCAAGTTTGCTGTATCTGCTAGCAGAAGGAAGAACTTGTAAATCGACTATGTCCCAAACCCTCAAAAATCAGAAAACAAATCAAAAGGCTTCTACATTTAAACTTTTTAAGTCATCTTCCTTAGAATAAGGGATTTTAGTGTATGAATCTGGAATGTTTTGTGGTTGACAGTCCTGCATGGTAACAGCATACCTGTAACAGGATTATCTTCCAAATAAAACCTTCAGAATTACAAAAGCTGGGAACCTGGGGAATAACAAATGTCAAGAACAGGCAGCAAATAAATATTAAAATGAACTTGACAAAATGTTATTTGCCTCATGACAAAAATGAATGTGTTAGTAGATATACTGAAAATACTACCAGCCCTATTAATATATGTCAAAATCACAGAATTGTAGGGACTGGAAGGGACCTTCAGAGATCATCTAGTGCAGCCCCCTACCCCTATTTACATCAATAAATTAGATTCTTCATATACATTATGAATTCGTATATCAGTTTATAAAGATAGTCTCTTTTATTTGTGTGCTAACATAATGTAATGAATAAAGTTTGCTAGAGAATGCAAAAGGTACTGAATGTCATTGCGAATGAAAATGCTTCCAGGTCTTTACTGGGTTACTTTCTGTCAAATATATCCTATGCCACAGGGATCTGGAGCAGTGTGTTTTCCTTGAATCTTATGGATGCTTGGTTTATATCTGTTCATTCGGAAGACTTCTGGCACAAATGGACCCGAGACAAAATTGCTGACATAGGTGGGTTATTTTTATGCTTTTATATTATTTTTTAAATAGATTTATTTATTTTTACCCTCTCTGCTGCTATTCTTCCACTGAATTTTTCAAAACCATTTTGGACTTTCCTCTTCAGAGATTCCTGTAACTCACATGGAAACTAGAGGGAAATTCATGATGTGTTACAATATGGCAATCATTTCAGTTGTGTGAGAAAATAATCCACCGGATCTGTCACAATAAAAAATTAAAATAAATAAATAAATAAATAAATAAATAAAACAAACCAAAACAGAGAGAGAGAGAGAGGGAACAGCCCTCATATGAGCCATTTTCAGAGCACAAGGGTAAAACTGGGGAAAAATGTTTCTGTAGAGTAGGAGAGGTTGCTGGAAGCCTGCCCTACCAAACCACAGTCTCCCAGTTTCTATCTTGGAAGTTGGAGGATGGCATGAGGCTTCACAGAAACAAGAGCAAACACCACCCTTCCATCTCCAGAGTCTACAAAGCATGGATACAAACTTCAGTACTATTGGAAGTCATTCCAAACTAGTCATAAGGAAGACATTTGTGAAACAGGCTACCTAATTTAAACAGATCCACTGGGTGAGATTTCTGGGGGAAATACACCAGGGAGACATACTACGGGGAGAAAAGACAAGAAAGAAGAGAAATGTAGCAAAGAGGGTCATTTATTTTATCTTCTTGCACTTGTGGGGGGTACTTCCTGTTTTTTAAAACAAGGAGATTACATTTGCTAGTAAAGAACATTAATTATGTTTGTGGTTTTTATGTGTGTGGCTGACAAACTGTAACAGATCACAAAGGAAGACAGGGTAAGTGCAGGACATTGTAGTGGATAAAATCATGAAATTAAATAAATTAATAGTAGGTGAGATGGACTCTTTCACAGTACAAACAAGGACTTTCAGCATTGTGGAGTGAGAAGAAGCAATGGATTTTTCAAAGCTTAGCTGAAAAACTGTGAGATTTATGGAGATCCTAGAAATAAAAAAAGAGAGTCCAAGTTTTGCCAAACACGTTGAAACAAATGATGACTGCACAGATTGACATCAATGATGAAACCACATACAAGAACTGTTAATCTTTCCTCTGCAGATGATGAAACCCTATTCCCTAAAAGACCGAGTGAGCTGGCTACCCGAGTGGTTTGTCCCACTGACAGCTTTTCAGACATTTTCCGAGATGTTGCCATGTTACGGCCAGCAGCTTCAGAAATCCCTAACTTCCTGAAGGGCCTCCAGATGAACAACAACTACCTAGAGAGCGAGTTTTCCAAATGGAAAGGTATGGTAATAGCAGCTTGCTTTTAGCTATATTTTAAACCATGTTTGTGAAAAAGAAACAACAGTTTTGAGATTATCAAGCTGGATGCCTTTTGATTTGTTCCCATCCTCTGATAATATTTGAAATTGTTTCACTGAAAGCTGAAGGTAGGTAGCAGGACGGTATCAAAAATAAGTTCTTAACAATGTCATGAAGTCCAGTGACTGACAGATGAGAAAGATCCTGGTTAGTCAACCAGCATATGTCTGTCTGCTGATGTGCCAGCCAGCCAGTCAGCCTGTACGCTTGTGGTATGGCACTGGTACTGCCATACACTGCCTCTCACCCAGCCAGTACTCAAGGGGTGTGAAAGGCAGCCCTGTTTCATGTTATCTTTTACTTGTAAGATACAACCTCTTAAACAGTATTTCCTGTTACCCAGTTTGGGAATTTGTGTTCAGTCTGGTACCAGATTTTCCATGTACCATAGTAGATGTGTGACTATTCTTGTAAGGCAAAGCACCAAACATCTTTAGTCTTTACTATGTTGAGACAGTGGGTTTGATTTTAATTTTTTCCATATTAAAAGAATAAAACACCCCCCCACGCCCCCGACCTGATCAGTCACACAAGAAAATAGTGGATGGAATTAACTCTATTCTCCTGAGCCCTGAGTTAATCCCTCTTAATTAGAGGAAAGCTAAAGAAATTGCAGAGTAAATAGTGAAATAAGGAAGCTGAATGATTGAACTTCAGCTATCAATCAGCTATATGGGTAGGTCTAAGAGCCAAGAAAAACTGAATTATCTTTTTGTTAACAACTGACTTTCTGCAGCACCTCTCTTGCATTGAGTATCTCATCTGAAAAATAAATGCTTCTTTTTTAGACTGTGAGCTTGACTCACAGCCCAACCACCTGACAGCAGCAATGGACTACCTCATCCTGATTGACACTGCATTTGCCTTTGCTACCAGTTACCCACCCCTCATGAGACCAGAAAGGAAAGTGGATGTCATTTTTCATTTCAACTACAGCTCTGGTTCCCAGACAGGGGTGAGCCCTCTACATCATTCTTTACTGACTTTTCTGTTTCATCACTAAGTTCCCAGAATGGCTGATCCCCTACTCATAGCAACTTTTCCACCCAGTTAAGTGTAAATAAAATAACAGTTTACCAGTCACATATCTTTATTGAAAAGTACAAGTGTTATTAAGAAGTAAGCATTTAGTAAACTGAATTTGCCCATTTTTATGTGTAAATGTGTTTTAGCTGATTTGAAGGCAGTCAGATGTAGAATGAATGAAGCTAAATGCATTTAAAAATTGTCTAAGACTCAATGCAATCATACATACATGCATGGGAAAATGTACATTCGGGACACTACAACTGTAACAATAGAAGGGTTTGATGCAGAAGACTAGATATGCAAATAAATGCAAGAACAGTTTGTATTTAGGAGCTTTAAATTCCTTGGGAATAAAAGGTTGCCTAAAGGCAGCATTTTTAATATCCAAATGTGGGATGTAGATTTTCAAAGACAGGCACATGGACCCAGGTCCATCCCACCCAATTCTGACGCTCCAGGTCTTGGTTCCATATACAGTCTACACCTAAATGGAGTACGTGCCGTAATCTGTCAAAACTTGGCCCTTTACCCTGCAAACATTCCCAGTGAAACTGGGTTTTAATCAAATTCAAAATGCTTCCCGGTGTTCTGATGTTTTCTTCTGTTGTTTTTTGTTTGTTTGTTTTTTTCCTATTGTGACAACCAGCCGCTGAAGGAAGCCTCTAAATACTTTGAAAAACAAGGAATTCCTTTCCCTACAAAGGTGCCAGATGATCAAGAAACCCCACATCTGAAGGAATGCTACATTGTTGGTGACAAGGAGAGCCCAGAAATGCCTATTGTGATATTTTTCCCTCTAGTAAATGACACCTTCAGGGACTACAAAGCACCTGGTAAGTTTACGGTTACCCATCACTTTAACAAAGGCAGAGGCTGTTGCCTTCTCTTTTTTATGGTGTAATGTCTGTTCTTCAGATCATGCTGTAAACACAGACTCAGACCCTCTTTGCTTAGTTCTGAACCATATCAAGAAGCTTAAAATATGAATATTTTCCTGGACAGCAAAGCAGCAGCAGGGATCAGCCTTTAGCACACACAGCCCTCTTCAGATTACTTTTTGGCTTTTCATAGATAGATTGTAGAGTTTACTGATAAAAGTTTATTCTGTTTATCTGCAGTGGCAAAAATGAGCAGTTATTTCCTGTCATACTTGTCATCCTTTCCTGTTAGAGAATGCTCTGGGGAATCTACGTGTTTCATTGTTTTAAATAATTTCCAGGCTTACGGTTAGGCAGATAACCTTGCAAATAAAAGTGTGAACTAGCAAAGTGACGAAAATGTAACATCGAGCCATAGTGAAGTGATGAAAATACAACACTGAGCCATGCTGACAGTTTCTGTTCACTCCAGTGACTCCTACTTTGGCATTTAAAGAGTTTCAATAGCAACATTGCCAGTCACTTCAAAAGAGATGAAATCTAAGTCCTGGTACTATATGCCACAATGCCATACTGCCTTTGTTGATGCCAAAACTTTCAGGTACTCCTTCTCCAAATGATAAAATTCCTAACTCATACTGTGAGAACACTTATTTTTCAATCACTTCAAAGTCCCACAGTCTATTGAAACCCAAAAGTTGTAGTCTGGTATATGGTAAATTAAATTCAATAACAAAGCAAATGCAGAAACTACTGTCCAAATTGTATTAATTCTTTTCCTTTTTTTTTTTTTTTTTTTTTAAGTAAGTCATAAAAAATCCTGTAGTACTTTTGCTTTGTAGATATTCTGGATTGAGTTCATTGCAGGTATACAACTGGAATTTTGAATGGGATTTGACTAATCTAAGAGTATTTACACACATATATGTACCATTTTTCTCCAGCTCTTAACACTGATCAGAAAACTGAAAGGCTGGTTTCTAAGGTTGTCCTTTCTAGAAGGAATTAGAGAAAGGAAAAAAGAATAGAGAATTAGAACAGAGACCAAGAATTAGCTTCTGTACTGTGCTGTGAGAGAGTTTGCCTCCCCTCTCCCCCTCAATAATTTCCAGAACCCAGGGATGTTGTGCCTAACTCAGCTATCTAAGATCAGGTGTACATCAGATGATGTGTAGATGCCACATGTCAACATGAATTACCAGGGAATCTACAATGGGGTGTTACTAGGTATGCAGAAGATGTATTTTAAGATTTGCATGGTATCTCACATTGCATACACTTCAGGCAAGCTTGTGCTGCCCAACCAGTTCAGCTGGTTGCTGCAAGCTGAGGATAAAGTGAAAGAGAGAGCGAAGGGGTCCTTGTCAAGCCCCCACAGGTGAAGTCTCAGCTGAGCTGACATGGAAGGGCTCAGCCCATGCAGTTTCTTGGAGGGGCTGCCACCTCACAGCTGAGACCTGACCTCCACGGTATCAGGATGGACACTGTAGAAAGTCCTGGGAGGTTGGGAATAGATGTCTGCCCTTTGTTAGTGACAGGCAGAGATCAGCTTAATTTATGCTTCAGTACCATGCCCTAGTGCAGGTCTAAATGGTACAGCATGTGAAGTATTAGTTCAATCACATGAACTAATGGGCAGGTTTTTCTATATCCAGCTCATTCATCAGCTTGTTCAGTTAAGAGAATTTAGATCCTGGGCAGTAAACAAGTAAAACTAATGTATTCAAACTGGGTTAATTCTGCACTGGTTAGATTATTCCATGAGCAAGTAGCAAGGGTGTTCTCTGTGTGAGGCTTAGGTTGCTCCACTTGAGCGGTACCAATTCCTTGTAACTATGTCTGCAAAGCCAGGAGGAGTACATCTGACAGATTGGAGAGAGCCTTTGAGAACAATCAGAACCCTTTGAACAACGTTGTTAGACCAATGTTGTCAGAGAAGCTTCCCCAAATGCATGTGGTCCCATCAGTGAGAGAGATGCTGACTTTTCCCAGTACCTGCTCCCCTGCTTTGGTCCAGGTATCTGTGGAGGGTGACTGTTTACTACTGTAACCCCTTCTTGCCAGTGTGATGGTCTCACTGGAGGTTGACAGAAAAAGTCTCTTGACTCTGATGATCTCTCATCTGTGATGAGGAGGGATCAAGCATTATATTTCCTGTCTGTGTTAACCTATGTTATCTATCCCTAACAGTATTATCTAGCTATTCTAGGTTGTTACTTTCTTTCCCTCATACCAGCTGTTAGAAAACGGAGGAGTCCATGGGAATGATGGGGAAGGAAAAAACATGTGTGAACCCTCATGTCAGGTGTATGGACTAGCACACAGCAGTGGATCTCCACATCTTCAGGTCTCTGACTCAGGGATGTGATCCTCAGCTGTTCTTTAGCAGTCAAAGATATATATGGGAGTCCAGGAATCTGCAGAATCTAACTGAATTAATTGACCTCTTCCCTTCCAAAAATACGCTTCTTCTGCATACTAACAGGTAGATATAAATTCAGACAGGCTATATGCTCTGTCCCACCAGTGCAGTCTACTGAAAACTACTATGGCCAAATGGGCTTCCTACACTCTCCAGGTGCAGAATTCGAGAAGGGCAAGTTCGCCTACTGAGCACTGAGTATATCATGTGAAACACCCTCCCAGCTCAGTTTAGTGTACAGATTTATTTCCACCAACTCAGTAAGTGGCAGTGTGTCTAAAACAGCAGCCACTCACAGTGTCACTAGCTAGAGGAAATGGCTGGGTCCAAACTGAGACCAGCTATTATCTTGAATCACAGGTGATTTATAAAGATCCTAGAATAACAAGTTAGGAGATGCGTTTGACATCTTCTGTATCTATGAATTTGTTGAGATTTGTGAATTCTAGAGTGAGCCACGGGTATTTTTTTGCTGTGTGCCAACAACCTACTGTAGAAGTCCCTGTGAATATTTACTCTGTGACAGCCTGCAAAAAAAAAGTTCTGCATTAGTTTTGGACCTGGTTTCTACTGTCCAATTAATAAAAAAAACTAAATTAGTCTTCAGATCATAAGACATGATGGATCTAATATTTCCAGAGATTACACTTGTGTAACTACCTGCCTAATTATTTTGCTTGGATCTGTGATACCTGTTGATTATCCTGGGATGATGAAATGGGCATGAAAAGTTCTTTCAGCGTCCCTGTCAAATCTTAGTGATTCAGGGAATATCAGGTTTACTCTTACTGTTGAGATTACTTAGTCTGTAGTTTTTTATAGTAGTAGGTATCTTAAGGAAATTACCATAAATATTTGTGCCATCTGGTTCCGGGATATGTCCAGATAATGATTCTGTGAAATCTCTCAGTTTAGAGAACAGAATCTAGTTTTTTTAGGTCTGGGGTTTTTTGTATTTTTTGATAATTCTTTCCAGTAGAAACCAAGACGATGTAGCAGATTGTGCTAGAGCAAGTGCCAGGCTGAGATGGGAAAAAGAGTATCTATCAGGCATGAGAACACAGCTGTACTTTTGGAAAGCTTAAGTCACTGAAATAGATGGATTTTCAATAGCCTGTTTCTGGAGGCATGAAAGGACAGTACCGAGGAAGATAACATGATGCAGAGTCAAAGCTGGAAGGCACAGAAAGCGGCAGCAGCTTCAGCCACATCACCTGGAAAGAAACCACGCTGTCATGAGGTCCTTGATGTTGTCTGCTTTGGGAGAAGGGGAGGAAAGAGATAGAGAGCAGTTGCCATTTACTTGTACCTTGGTTAGAAGTAGCGTGCTAAGATAACTAGGAGACAGCACCAAGGTAGGGGACCGGGGCTGGGAGCACATCAATGCTGAGAGGGACTTGGGGACCACATTGACAGCACACTCCAGAGCTCGACGAGGAGGAGGCAGGAAGTCTCACCCTTCTGTGCTCAAAAGAGGAGCTACTTATTTTGGCATTTCCAAGAGTACTATGGACAACCCCTACTCGCCTCTCCCACCAGCAGCTTTTCCACCCCCGGCTGCCAACCAACTATCCCAGCAATAAAACACTTGTGGAGGGAAAATTTGGGGTTGTGATCCACTATGTGGGAATGCCTGAGAAACACCCAGACCCTAACTGCTTTTTGCTAATTAACAGGCATCATTTATCCCTTAGGTGTTAAACGTAGCCCCTCAGAGATGGCAGAGGGTGATGTTGACGTCGCCAATACCTGTGGTCCATATTACATAAACAATCTGAGTTATTCAGAGGAAGATTTTGACAAGCTGGTGAACCTAAGTTACTACAACGTCCAGAACAATAAAGATTTGATTCTTCAGGCCTTGCATACTGCCGTGGAGCGGAAAAAGCAGCATAAGAGAAAGCAACCACTGCAAAAAACATCTGATGGGGATGGTGTGTGTGTGCCTGACAGAGAGGGAACCCAGCATTTGATTGACTGCCCAGCACGAGGGAATATGAAATAAAATATCTGTGAGTCTTGTTAATGAAGGAAAAAAAAAAAGGAATTTAATTAGGAAGTGAAGAAAAGCCAAAGAATGCTAAGAATAGCACTTCATTTGCCATCAAAAAAGCTAAAGCCCGTCTGTCAGTGAAGGGAATAAACACAAAAAAACAGAGCTTTTCCTTCATTAATTAATGTGCTTCCCTCGTTGACAGCTTCAGGAGCATGGTGAGGTGAGGCTGTGCTCTGCTCGTTACTACAGAAGTGACCTCTCAGGCCAAGGCTGAAGTGTGTGGACAAGGAAGCGTGAGGAAGTTTATGTTGACAGTGTTTGTGCTCTACCTGTGCTATAAAAAGAGAGGATTGTCACTCCAGAAACACAGCAGAGAACAAAATCCATTGTCTCTGGAACAAAACCAAGAAGCCTGTTTGTGAACTAGGGAGTCCTTATGTGAATGTAAATAAATATTTAACTTTATATAATAAAATACTTTTTTTGAGTCAAAGTTACAGCAAATAAACATTTTTCACAGCAAATACCCATTAAAGCCATTTCTTTTTGGTGCTTCTTCCTCAAGCAAGAAATTTTAAGAAAACATGCAGACTTATTTCATAGCTGCTGAAAAGTTATTCAAGAAGAAACTATGCCACCTCCAGACCTATATGTGAACTGCCCCAGGATCCTGGGAGCACTTGAGTTTAGGGTTACATTTAAGACCCATCTCTGCAAGAATGGACTATTACGGTGGACCTAAATGTTATTGATACATACCAAACGTTTAAAGCTTTAAGGTTTTTGAGATTATTACATCTGAAAAGACACAAGAAACACAGACAAAGCAGGTCTAGAATTGTATACTTCATATCATCCACCCAAATGCAGTTTTTTAAGTTGCTGTAGAGTATTGCAACTGAACTCAACAGAACATTAACTTTCAACTTTCTGACACTTTATTCATCACATTGACATGGCTCCTTTCAAGTAAGCAGTCTGTTTTTTTGACAGATGGAATTTCAGGTCTCTATTGATTCTTTTTCTAAATTAACTTTTGTTCCGGGCTATTGATTTATTTAGTACAAGTCCATGTTTCCTGCAGGCTTCCTGGCTCCTCAGTTCTGTTGTAGCATGCTTTTGTCAAGAGATCTTGTTATTCTGGGACAAAAATTGAAACAAATCCCTTTGCCCTCAAGGTTGAGGGTCCTGTGCACCTTCTGGTGCACAGAAACATAATCCTTCTGTTACTACTTAGGTCAATGTGCACTTACCTGTGGTGCACGCTGCAGGAACCCATGCAGATCCTGCACAGGCTATATGCCCAGGGTTTACCTGCCATGGAAACAAGGGAGCAAAGAAGGCAATTGTGCTGATGCATGCTGGATCTCATCACAATATGTGACGGGATGCAGCCAAAGGGCACAGCCAGACCTGGGAATTTGGAAGTGCTCCCAGGTTCCCGTATACAGTTAGAGTTTTATTGTCTGAAGGGCAAAAATTATCCCACTGACAGCAGGAAGCCTCTATGCAGGAAGCCTGAAGACAAGCATGTCACACACATGAGGTGTGTGAGTGCAAACACTTCCCTGCCCTTCCTGCAGCTTTCCAGCAGCCACAAAGGGGTCACAGAGAACAATGAACAGTTTACCTCATTTCAAAAAGCTAACATGAAACAATTATACAGCACGTCTGAGTTCTCTATATTCAACAAGAATAGAGAGAAGAATGTCAGGTCCCACCAAAGACATGGAACAGCTTCCACACAAGGGGCAAACAGACAGGGGAAACTGCAACCTAGAGAAAGGACAGCAGGAGGGAAAGGCAGAGAAGAGAAAGAGCTCCAAAATCTGGAGTGTCCTGTGGGAGATGCACAGAGAGTGACTGTGCACCCCTTTTCTAACACAAGACCTGGAGGGGATCAGACAAAACTAGCAAGCAGCAGGTTCAATGTGAACAAAGCAAGGTAATTCTGCACACAACCTGTAATTAAGTTACAGACTTCTTTGCCCCCAGTGTTTTTGTTGATAAAAGTTTACAAGTTCAAAAAAATCTGTGCATTCACTGGAAAATTTTTAGGTACTAAAAAACCATAAAGGCTCCACATCTGCTTCAGTCTTGCACTGAATCACCAATTCCCAGAGGCTGGGAAGACAGTCTGAGACAATATTGTACCTGCCCTCTTTCTGTGACCTCCTGCCACTATGGATGCCCCAAAGACTAGTAGGGATGCAGTCTCACCCCAGACTGCTTTACTTACACTTTCCACAGCTCAGATATTTTTGCAGACAATAAATGACCGGGAGTGGTAAGGACTCCTAAAGATGTGGTAGAACAAGACTCATTTAAAAGAAATTACTGAAATAACATGGAGAAGATGGAAGCAAATGCAAGGATAACTTAATTACCTATGGATTAAACTACGGGGAAAAGTCGTGAAAATGAGAAGAACGCAAAACCGAACTATAAAAAGAGGATTTAAAAAAAAATAATTAGGAAGCCAGTCAGCAAAGCCCTACATGAAATGGTATAAAATCTTTTGACTCAGCATGGAAATTGCAACAAAAGAGTTGCAAAACACGTGCACAGCCCTAAATAAAATGTGAAGCGAGGAACCAAGAAAAGGCAGAGTGGTCAAATCCTCGGGACTGAGCATTATTAAAGACTAACATCTGTTCTTTGAGGAACAGCAAGAGGAGGAGGGAGTCGGAAAGGGCACATCTGAACCTGCTGATGTATTTAGAAAAGAGCTGGTGCATACAGTGAAAAGGTAATATTCAAGATGGAAATTAGGAGGAAGAAAGGTACGTAGCTAAAAATGAACCAGTACATGTGCCAGACCAGCAGAAAGGGATTTAGATTATAAGGATGTTGCAAAGGAGCCAAGGACGTAAGTGGGTAACACAAAAGATACAGTTTTCACATAATATTCACACAGATCCAGCACACACACATCCTTTTTTTTTTTTTTTTTTTTTTTTTTTTTTTAATGGGGTCCAAAGTTT
>VZTM01021398.1:0-16284 GCA_013400555.1 Jacana jacana
AGTTGTAGAGGGCAATGAGGTCTATTGCCATCTTGAAAAAGTATGTGGCTCTTCCTTACTCTTGTACAAAACTTTCGTTTGGTTAGGAGAGCCAAGTCCAAAATATTCTTTTGCCATTGAAATATTTGATTTTCTTTAATAAACTTTTGTTTCTGCTTTTTTAAAATCTGTAATAACAAAATTGTTATTACTCAGGATCCATACCAAAAGCTCTCTCTGAATTTGTATTTGTAGAGGAATGTGGCTTTTTGACATCCTCACTTTCTACTCTCTTAGCAGATAAATTTTTCTGTGAAGGTGCTGATGTCTTAGGCCAGCACACTGCATAAACAGGTGAGACAACGCAGGCAGTGTAGATGCACAGATGAACGTGGTTTTTGCATGGATTTGTTTGGAAGCAGATTCTTCTTATGCACCCCAAAATCTGTTACCTGTCACTCTGCTTCTCATTATTCTCTGATACTACTGTTTCTAATGGTGTGGCTGTTTTAGTGTTTTGCCTCATCCTGGAGGTCGTTTACTCACACCTGGGATAGCAGTTTTGAATGTGTCTGAGAGGAAATGCCCCCAAAGAAAAACACAGATCCGGAGCACGTTTTTATCTAGAATACACAGAAAACACAAAATGAGTTTGTTATATTACACTTTCAGTATTGCAAAGCAACGTTTTTGACCAGGAAAAGAATGGCCTCCATCTCATTTGAGCTTTTTTTTTTTAACATTGTTAGAGCTATCTATTACCACGATGCTGTGCAGCAGGAAGTTTCAGGATTCCTTAGCACCAGGCAGAAAGCTTTACTTCTCATAGCAAATGTCCCCTTTGGGAAGGAAATTTCAGATGAAGAGCATTTCACTGGATCAATAGATGACACCAACAGAAAAGGAAGCCTGCATTTGTCTTGCCATGTCTTACATACAGCTATGGGCAACAGAGGGAAAGTATGTTATCTAGAGATTGTCTCTGATAAGGGGCTATCCCTCAAACTCCCAGTGCAGCTAGCAATCATGCATCGATTTTTGAGAAACAGGCTGTGGCAATTTTTTAATTTCTGTTTTATACTGTGGAACTAGAGGAATAAAGCCATGTCTCCACATCGAAATACAATTTGTGAAATTTCTTCGCAAAGGCAGCTAGGCAGCCTGTTATAACACTACTTGAACACCTTAAACACAGCTAGTATCCAGTATGTCATATAGCATAACAGGCGAGAAGGAAAGTGGTGTACAAGAAATTGCATGGTTTTCTTTCTTTCTTGTATTTTTTTTTTAAGACGGGAGACCTGATTTCTGTAAACAACCCCCTAAAGGTACTCCCCTCCCAATAGCAGTCCACTGTAAAATAGATAAGGTTCTCATTATGTATCCTCTATGTCTTGACCATAATTTCTATCATGGTTGACATTCTGGTCCAGTTATATCAGGTATATTCTGCGTAAGTCCTTTAGAAGACCAGGATAAAACCCTGCTGAATGCAGGATCATTTTGCCTTGGGGAGAGAGTTAGTCAAAGTGCACATAGTTCAAGGTGGATTTCTAGTCAGATTCTGCAGTACTGGGACAT
This sequence comes from Jacana jacana, assembly GCA_013400555.1. Lineage (NCBI taxonomy): Eukaryota > Metazoa > Chordata > Aves > Charadriiformes > Jacanidae > Jacana > Jacana jacana. Next base: position 1,561 of record VZTM01021398.1, read on the forward strand.
TCTAAAAGAAATATTTTTGAATCGAACATAGCTCAGAAGGAATTAAATTAGTTCTTTAATGCTTGTTTTTTCTCCAGAGCCATCAACACAAATTACTTTCTAGAATAGGGAGCTAAATATAATAATGCAGCATTAAACTCAAAAGAAAAAGTTAATACTGTTATTATGTGATGTATTTTGTTTGTCTAAATTGTATAGATAATTTCCACCGTAATTTCAGGGGTGTTTATAAATATCTTTTAAAAAAAGATTTCAGTTGAACATTTCCTATCACTGTGTTTTTTCATAATGTAATTGAATTTAAGATATCTGTACAGTATCCAAGTTTTCTCATCTTTATATCTGCTGAATGATGCTTTAAATATAATAGTATCCTATTCTGCCTATACACCTAACTTTTTCCCTTTCTCTTCCTTTTTTTTTCCAAATGGCTCTTAAGGATTTAATTAAGCTGGCCTAACATAGATACTATTTTTCTTTTAGAAAACAGGTTTTATTAAAAGATAAGTGTTTTTTAAAAAGTAGTTTTATAGCATCATTCATCTCAAAACTGAGATTGTTCTGTTTCATCAAAACCTTGAGGAAGAACCACCTTCTAAGATGGCTATTATAGCTACATTAGAACAAAGTGTTGTTTATAAATGCTCCAAATAAGTCATGCATTTTCTGTATGTGAGATTTATTTTTCAGTGCATTACATTTTCATTGTAGTTTCATTAATTGCCTTCTCTGGCCTTTTTTAAATCTGCAAGGATTTATTTTTAACTTCATTCTAATTGTCAATGACTGGGTCGGGTCACAACATAACTTCCCTCTCTTCATAGATTGTTGTTCCTGTGTTAAACTTTTCTGTGCACAGACACAGTACACCAAATAATATTAACTAAAAAAAGGTGATATATATCAAGTAAAACATTCTCAGTGTCAAATTGTTCTAAATAGATGTTCCATTGTTCCCCAGACACCATCTGTTTTGCTTGCTTAATTCTTCCTTGTAAAATTTGCCATGAAAAAGGAAAGATCATTTCTGCCAGGTCAGTATGGAGTCTTCTAGAGGTCTGACTGGAATAACATTAATGGTCTTTTAGAAGCATTTTTGTGTCCAAGCTACAGCCATCGATTAACTTTTTTTCTTTCATCTTGATACCCATTTATTCCTATGGTGTGTGAGTATTATAAATTCTGCACATAAAGTGAATGGTGCACTCCACTCGGTTTAACAATTGGTATCCTAACTCCAGCACCTTCACACATGTACAAATTAATTGTGGCAAGGGAAACAATGGAAGCACGCAGGAACTCAGTTTCAGTTTCAGCCTGTCACGGTGGAAAAACAGACACAACTGAAGAAGTCAATGGGCTTTGGCTCATGGTTTGTCTGTGTTTGTATAAGATGAAGTTCCATCATTGTTGTAGCCAGACAGGAAAAGTTCTTTCTGAAATGTAGGACCATCCTGTGCAATGCATCTCCTACCAGCTTTCTCCACAGCAGCCGTGAGCCTGTTTGTTCTCACTGAAGGAAGGTAGCAGTTTGACTCCAGCTGCACAGACCCATGCTCCTAGCGCGATATTGCTGCTAATTAAGCCCAGGATGGAAAAGATCAAAGCTGTGCCTTTCTCCCTTTTTTTTTTTTTTCTTTTTTTTTTTCCACACCACAAGGCTGTTTCTTATTTTGAAGCTTCATCGCTCTCTGCTGCAACGTTCGCTGGAAACCTCACCTGTTTGCTTGGTAGTTTCGGCTGGTGCTGGATTGCCATTTTAACTTGGCAACTTCAGAGTCTTGTTTCCCAATGGCCTGCCAGCTAAATTGGTGTGTTACAGATGAATGCACAGCTCGCAGATGGTGTTTGAGTGTTTAGAGGCTCTCAGAATTAGATATGTATTTGGTCAGGAGGAAGATTACATTTTTCCTCCAGACAGAGCAAATGTCCTTGGGGATATTTTCTGTGTCAAGGTAGAAACCATTCCACATATCAGGTATAGGGGACTCTCTTAGGTTAAGCAAGAGGACTACCTACATATATATGTATTTCTTTTTCTCCTGAATAGGGTACGCTGTTACTATTAATGGAAATGTAAAGAATTTATCTTGATTCTCCTGACCTATAGATGTTTTAGACCTAACATCTCCCCTCCTTTAGGCTTTCTTTCCTTTTTTACTGAGATGAATTTGAAGTGTAATTATTTCATTGTTTACTTTGTGATGTTATTCTCCAAATTCTAAAGTCTTTGCTTTATTGCTCATGCAGAAGGTTGAGCATTCCTGCTTACCTACTGGTAGAACAGCTTTACAGAGTGCTGTGTTTGTGAGATCTATACCTCTTGCATCCTCCTCTTATATGGGTTGTGTCTTTTTCTCATTCATTCATTGTTGTCTTATTTACTTAAAGCAGTCAGAGGGCAAGAAGTAGGGGAGGAGTTACATGCTTTCTTTTGCCTTTTGACTGGCCTAGTCATGTCATGAGGATGAATAACAGAGACTGTCTGCTGTCTTTTGTTCCTTTCTAGAATTAAATATAAACCAGAGCTTCTTAAAAGTTCTGAAAGCTGCACTCAAGTTTCCTCGTTTCATGTTTGTTCCCATCCAGAGTTGGAACCAGACAGACTGGAATATTTTAACAAAGTCTGTTCTTGTAAGATTTCCAGACTGTTTTGCCAAGCCAATAGGATCATGAAAATGCAGTTAAGCATGAAATAGGCAAAGTTTTAGATGCCTACCTAAACTGCAGCCATGACGATAATAATTTGGGTTTTTGTCATTTTTGCTTTGTCATTGTCAGATGCTGCTCAAAGCTGAAATGTGCAAAGCTCTGCCAGCTCTCTACAAGGAACCACACTGTCTTCCAGCACTATTGCTGCTCTGTTTAAATTTTGTGATTCCTCCTTCCTCCCAGCTTGGGAAATCTCATCCGGTGAATTTCTCAGTTAATTCCCTCAGAAAATTCTTAGTTAGCTAAAGGCAGAAGGTGGGCTCTCCTGCCAGCCCTACACTATTGGCTAAAGGGACAGATGAGGACAGGAATCTGTTGTTTGCCAATTTTCCATTGCCATAAACTCTTTTATAGTGAGAGCTGTGTGTCCATTATTTTGGGGCTAGCACAGATGTATCCAGAGGAATATCAAGCTGTTAGGGCTCCCTTCCCTTCCTCTTTTATGAACACATCTTGGTCCACTGACCCACAGCATCCATCACTCAGTATGAAAGAACATAGTGGTCCCTCCAAGGCAACAGCTGTGCCAGCATATATCTCTGTGAGCTTCTTGGCGTGGGTGGATTGTGGGAAAAGTTCAACTGATGTATTTGCTCTGGCTCCTGGTTGCGCATGTGATGCAAACACACCTGGGCTGTTGCTGATCCAGAGCTCGCTGCCTGCTGGCCATCTTCTCAGGAGCTGGCACAGTCTGGACCTTGGAAGGAACTGGGCCACCATTGCCCTCCTCCTCCCCAGCTTGGTGGGGCAGTGTGGGTGTTGCCAGGTGCACTCACATACCTGTGTCATGTTTTTGCAACAGCCCAAAACAATTATTGCATTTATTGGCTGACTATTTTTCCTGCTTTGCAAGGGCGTTTAATTCCCAAGACCTTCCTTCAGAGTTTCTGGATTTTGCATGCTTCTGGCAGTTTCTTTTTGCCACCACAGGTGCACCTGAAAAATAAACCTGCCATGATTTCCAGATTTTCTTCTGTACCATGATTTTGGATTTTTTCAGCAAACTGTAGAACAAATTCTCATACAAGCAGTTGTACATTAAAGAATTACCTAATGTTCCCTCAGGTCTTTTACCACCTCTCTTAGAGGAGATAGCCCCTGTAACTTTTTGTGGTACTCACTTTCTTGGTGTTTGCAAACTAAATATAAAGCATAGGTGTGTTATAGAAAGATGAGAAAAAACAGTGTCCTCATCCTACATCCTTAGCAAAAGTTCTCCCTGATAATATTAATTTTGCATACAAATAAACAACAACAACAAAAGATTTTATTAGGAATCCAGTGGATAGAATAATGGACTGTAACTTAGCAGAGCTTAGTTCACAGCTCTGCCGTTGGATTATTGGGCAAATTCATTTGTATCATCACCATACAGCCTCGGATAAAGACAATCTCTTTGTGCTGCAATATAAGATATATGAAGGAAAAATATTATGCAGAAGGAATAATAATAAAATCCTTCTAATGCTAATATAATTACATGTTTTATATATGTATGTTGTGCACAGTGGAACGAAGCAGATTCCCTTCTGTGTCATGCTTCAGCAGTGGTGCTATTAACCGGTTTCCATTTTAATGGTTATACATATTAGTGGGTTATTTTTAGCTGAACCTTCAGATACAAGTGTGCTTTTCCACTGAAAGCGATACCATTTCATTGTAGTAACACTGGACAGCATTTCATGCATCTTTGTTACTGTTGATAAGCCATAAAGGAATTTATGGCTAAGCTTAAACACCTGCCTTTAATGGCGATGGTGGGGAGGGTCTTTTATATTTGTGAATTGAGCAAATATGTTGCACAGATTCTTGGGCTACAAGGACTGTGATTCCCTGAAATTAATTTGCATAAAGTTATTCATGTCTGCATTTGCTCTTTAAGTCTTCTCTGGCTGTATGGGAAACATAATACATTTATTTTGCTTTACCTTATGCAATGTAAATAATAGATACATTCGGGACTAGATCCTGAATACCTCAGCTAGTATGCGCCAGTGTAACTCTGGAACAAGTAGGGTTGGATCGGCTGAGAATCCAATCCCACCATCAGCTATAAGTGCCAGTCTTGGCATGCATTATACAACTGTTCGCTGTAGTTTGTCAGCAGCAAAGCTGTCACCCAACAGTACACATTGCCTTCTATCAGCCATTACTTTCCAATCATCATCATCAAGTGTAGCTTATGAGAATCTGTGCATCATTTCTTTCCTTCTGAACAATTTCCATTGAAATAATTGACCTGCTTTTAGGGTAATTTGGTCTCTGCTATTTGTTACTGCAGTATTTTGCAAAATAAAATGCAAAACTAATGCCCTAGAACAGAAACATTCAGCCAAATTACTTACCACTAATCCAAGGAATCATGGATAAATCCATTGCTCAAGTGGCTTCTCCTTTAGAGCTTTATATAGTTTTCACCCAAAGGTTGAGATCTGAGGGGTTTGTGGGTGGAGGGGTTGATTTGTTTTTGAAAGGTATTACTCATGCTTTCTGCCCTAGAACAACTTTATATAAATCTTTTCTGAAAACTGTATCTGCCAGCACTGTCACTCCACCCACAAGCTTTCACTAGTAACACCAGCTAAAAATATTTAAAGGGGCTGTTTCCACTTGTTTGGTGAATTTCTTTTCATGTTTCTGCCTCCTCCTTTCTTCATTCTTCAAAAATGTCAACAAGAAATATCATATAAGCCCAGCGTTTTGAAGTGACATCCTGTAAACAACCTTATACCATGATTAATGAGGAATAGCTTGCTGTAACTTACATGTAGTAAGTTGGGACCTGCTGAATTTGTGTTAAAGTAAATGAAGATATTCCAGTTGCAGGTTGGGACCTTCACTGAGTCATTAGATATGCTATGTCCTCCATCAGTTCCTACTGCTGGCTGGTGACGTTCATGTCAAGGTGTTAGAGTCACAGGGAAGTACAAGCTAGAACAGAAGCGGAATCTAGGCTGTCCAACAGTAAGGAGGACCTTAATTTCCATTTAAAAACTGCAAATGATGCTCAAGGTATATGATGAAAATAATAAAGTTTTTTAAAGAAAAAACAGTTCTTCAAAAATTAAAATTAATATTGTTTGGTTTTACCTAATGGATGTATTTTTCTGGATTTCTTTGACTTCTAGCAAGCTTGGCTTTCTGTGGAGTTTCTGGGTTGCTGTTTTTTTTTTTCAGGGAAAGATGCACCCAAGTAAAGATGTTTAAGCAGGGTCATTGCCAGTGGAAAATGTCTAGGGTTTGATAACAGTGAATGCACTCCAAACTTCTGTACTTTGGAAATTTGTTGAGTAGGTGTATTCCCGTGGCTGAGAGCCAGTGTCTCAGCAGGTGTGACAACACACAAACCTCTATTCTGTTTTTTTATCATCTTTGTGTCCTGAAAAGTGCAACTTTCTTGATAGCTAACAGCCGAAGTCATTAGCTCCATTTTGACCTCTGGAAAGTGGAAGTAAACTGTGGAGCAAGGCAGCAATGAAGGCACAGGTTGGATATTTTCATTGCTACCTAAACTTAAGGAAGTTTGATAGCCCCACTTTGTATTGTGTGCTCATGATGCTTACGCAAACAGCTTTCACACAGTGAATTACAGAGCTGCAATAAGTGTATTTGTAAAACTCCTGTGAAAGTGCTGATTGCATCATCAGAATCCTGTCTCTGTAAGGAAGAAGTCACCTCACCTTCCCAACCCAGCATTTTGGTCACTAATCTTTCTCAGTCTTTCTGGTGCTCCAGGGCAGCTGTGAATGAAAGAGGACTCCGAATTTTCAGCACTCTGAGCTACTCTCCCTCCTCCTCAATATGTGTGTTGGGTTAGAGGAAGGACTTATGTCTTGAAACATTTTACAGGTGGTGAACATTTCACTCTCATGTTGCTTGTTTGGAGGTAGTGTCGTTAAGTAAATTGAGCCCAAATAATCTAGATTATTAGATTATAAATGACTCTCATGTGAAATAAGGAGGTGATCTCAATCCAGATTTTTGTGGAAAATATATGGTTACTCATGCTCTCAGCACAGTGGTGAAGATTGCCAGTGATCCCTATGGGATGTGTGAGACATCTTCATAATTCTGCTTGTTTGATGAAGGATGAGAAGAGTATTATGAGCTAAGGTAGTAATTTTTATCTATTTTTTTTTAAATCTTTTTCCTCTTTTTTTTTTTTTTTGTGTGCAAACAACAAAATGTTTGATCTGACTAAATAACATGTGACTAATTCTGCCCTATTAACTCTTTTCCTTTAAGAGTAGACTTTGATGGAAATGATTAAAGATGACAAAAATTTCTTTATGTGAGAGGAAATGTACAATCTAACTTCAGATTTCAGAATGTCCATAATACATGGATTTTGTAGTATAATACCACAATCAATTATAATTCTTATTTTACAGTTTTCTTTGTCTCTTTCTCACACAAGCCTAGACTATGATTTCATAATGTTAATGAAATGTGTTGTGATGTTTCTTTAAGCTGCTGCGGGTAAATAATTACAATATGAGGAAGGTAATTCGTGATGTGGCCCTATATCTGTAAAGTACTTTGTGACTGATTAGGATATAAACATAGTAGACACTGCAGTGTCTCAAAAAGCCCATCAAAACCCCTGGCAGATCAGCCTGTAGTCACTGCAAGGATCACCTGTCTGAGCCCAACAGATACTTCTGTAAGAATTTTTGGTGATTTGTACTACATTCCTTTCTTAGTGACCCAAAAAATATTTTTGGTGCGGTGTCCCTGACAACTTCTCCTTCTGTTCTTCAACCAATCAGGTAACTAAAGCCTGACACTTCTCATGAGGAAAGGGGCTGGCTGATAGCATGCCTTCTCCCCACCCCCCGCCCTGCTTAGCACCAAGGGTCAGGAGTAATGTGGTGCCAAGGCTCGTCCTAAAATCCAGACCACTGGATGGCAAGCTTGGGATTTTTATTTCTCCTGCTCATTCAAACTTAGACCAGATGCAGAATCCTTTTAAGTTCCTCCATTGCTGTTTTCAGTTCTCTTGATGACTGTTAGAGAAAGAAATGTACACAGCTCTTCAAGAAATTCGCGTGTATAGGCACAAAAGTCTTTAAGGGTAGGAAACACAGTGCAAGTATTGCTCACTTCTTCTCCAGTCACTTGCTACACTTTCTAAAGCTAGGATGCATTCTTCCACAAAAAGATCTTTATATTTCTGAACTTTCAGAAGCCTTAATCAGTATAAATAACAGTTTGAGCCTGGTGACATCATATTTAGTCTGAGAGTTGTGTATCTCAGCTGCTTAGTTGTTTAAATCAGTGGAAATAAGTATAGCAGTTAGAAGTTTCAAAAGGTCAAAGAAGCTGCTGTCTTTTCAGCTTTGAATCAGCTGAGAGACTCCAGTTTGTCGGAAACATAATGTCAAGGCTGCATCTGTGCATCTTATTTTTTTTTTCCACCTTTGAAACAGTATAGTAATTTTCTTAAAGGGCAAACCACACCATACTCAGTAGCAGAGTATTGGACAGGACAAGTTCCATTCTGTTTTCTCTTTCACTTGAAACTAGTTTAAAGAGAAATTTTAGCCCCCGTTGTGTACTGAAATATTTGACTGAAGTTCTCTTACCCAAATGCCAAAAAGCTGTTAACTTTTTTCAATAAAATGAATACTTTTTCAGTACAAATATGACATTGTTTTACCTTTTTCTCAGAAGGAAAATAAGTGAAAAAGTGTTCCTCAGAGCAACTTCTGAGAAAAATGAAATACTTTAAAAACTTTGTTTTAAATGTGATTGTTGTTTTCTTTATAAAAATAGCAGCATGATTTCTGGAGGAAGCCACCTATCATCCAGACTGCAATGGCAAATACTGTTCCTCTTTTTCCTTTTGGATACCTCTGTCAGTCAAAAGTTACGATCAGAGTGTGTGCCACATTCATCTGTATAGCAGACACTCTACAGTGTCTTAGGGACTATTTCTTGTATGTTTTCCTGAATGACTCTCTATTTTGTTTCCATATATTTCCAGCTGCCGTTCTGCTGCTGAAGTGAAACTATTCAGGCGGGTTGTTGAGCATTGCCATTTTGTAGTATACTCAGCCTTCTCAGAGCTGGGAGCCACGCGCTGGCGCTCCAGGGACTTCTGGCTGCTCATGGTGCTGGTAGTTTTGCTGTGGTTTGTGAGACTTTACCTGCATTATCTGAGCCAATGGCTCTTCCTTCACACCATCTCAGTTCCTGTTACAAAGTAAGTCCCACCGCCTTCTTTCTCTATTGGAATATTTCTAGAAATACCTTGATTCAAAGTGGTTCCTTTGCACTATGAAAAGAACTGACAGCTAAGACAGGGCATGCAAGCCCTGATAGAAGCCTCTCCAGAGACTAGGAAAATAAGGACCATATCCAGACTCCAGATGATCTAATATGTAAATGTGACCCTAACAGAAAGGTGATGGTATTAATAATATAGATTTTCAACCCAGAACAGAATGTGTCTATTTGTGCATCTTGTGTCATGCCTACCTCTCCCCCTTCTGAGATACCCAGCAGGTTAAGTAGCTTCCACAAGATTAATTTATCATTTTTATCATTTTAGATCAAGTATTTCAAAATGCCTAAGTGCACAAAACTAAAGAAGCATTTAAATCATATTTGATGTAACCAAAGTGATCTATGAGTAAAATACTTTGAAGAATTTAACTTTGATCTACTGGTTTTACTGTGAGGACTACAATGGGTTGACATATTTTAAATACATGATACATTGACTTTAGCTTGGGAATCAGAGCTCTCTAAGAGAGTTCCAGGGAAATTGTTACTTGTCATTACTTGACATGAAAAAAAAAAAAAAAAAAAAAGATGGAGAACAAGTCCACAAGTTGATATATACCCGATTCTCCTTATGTTGCTGTGGGGTAGAGAATAGGCTTACAGAGCAAAAAAGATCAGCCATGTTTAGAGAAGGGAAGAGTTCCCCAACAGAACCCCTTTTATCTTCTTTTCTTCATTTTTAAAGAATCATGCAAACCTGAATCAGTTAGTAGGAGCCAGTAACATACAATTCTATGACTTGTATCTGCTCTGATACTGGGATTATTGGCTAACATTGGAATAGGGTGTATGAGAAGACTCTGGACAGAAGTGGGTATTCTTAAGGTGGTCTTGTAGATCGTAACATAAAGCCAGCCATCTCTTGCTTCTGGCCTTGCGCAGACCAGGTGGCTCAGACAGCTGGCATTAAATCTTTTGGGAGGTCAAGCATCAAGACTGTGAAAGCAGAGGAAGCACAACAGAAGGAAGCAAAGTGTGAGAGATTGGTGATCATGTTTGACCACTAATCACAGCTGTCCCAGGCAGTCAGCTAGATAAAGGATGATGTTTTTGAGCCAAGATGCCCTGGATCAACATCCAAATCCATAGCTATGTGTCCACAGAAGAGACTAAGTTGAGTGCTCTCTAGTCCTGCCAAATATAGTGGTAGTACTCATGAGTCAGAACCAAATTGAGAATCAAACCACTTCACCTTTACTCAGGAGCAAAATTTAAGCCATTTTGATTCACTTGTAGATATTGCCTTAAATTTCAGCCTCTGTATGTAGCTCACAATACCATGCAGTTCCTGTCTCCTATAGTGCCAATGAACAAATTTGCTCATTGTGGGAGCTTTTCAAATCCCTGTTTTAGTAAGAAGGACATTTTCAGTCACTTTAGGAATGCTAAAAGTTGAGTCTTCTTTGACATGTTTTTCCACTTTGTGCAGTGTCCAGAGGTGCTGCAGTATGCAGAGAGGGGTGAGCTCCTGGGGCAGGTGCTCATGTTGGTGCTTTGGGGAACTAACACCAGATCCCTGCTGGCACAATCCCGAGGGCCTGGGTGTGCATCCTCTGAACTGAGAGTCAAAAGAGATCAAAGAACAGGGAGGCAGGAGCAGGAGAAAAATGTTGTTCCTTTGAGTAGCTTCATACAGATTTTGGTCAGAGGACTGCGACCAAGATAGGAATGCTACTTTACAGTGCAATGTGCTGTATGTGTTCTTCTATGTTTTTTTTTATTGGTTTGCTTGGGAGCACAGGCAAACTGTCTCTTGCTTATTTACAGATTCCAGCTTTTTCCTCACACTGTTGAACTGTGCTACCAGAACTCCTTGCTGCAGACCAGTGAAGAGTTGGTCATGGTTATCGTGGGACCCCTAACCTTGAATGCAGGGCTGCTTCTTCTGGTCCTGATCAGATGGGGCTGTCAGCAGCTGTTTGACTCATTCCCTTCCTTCTTGTCAAAGTTTATCATAGCTCTGGGACTCTGGACAGTGTTAGACCCCTTGGCAGTGTTCATAGTGGATTCAGTCCTGGGGGTAAGTCACTTAAAATAACTTGGACATGAGACCTTGACGTAGAAGTTTGTTTTATTCAGTGAATCACTGAAAGATATGAAATTCCACCCCTGGCAATGGAACATGAAAGTTAAAAAGAAATTAAATAATAATGTTATACATTACCTTTTTATTAACAAAATTCCCATCTAATGGAGTCACTGTGTTTCTGCATAAAATTAAGAGCACTGTACAAGCCGTATATGGAGATAAGAAAGTAAAGCCACCACTGGAATGATTGCATCTGCTTTGAAAAGGATTGCTGCAATTTTGGATGTTAATGGAGATGGGTTAATGAGCAGTCCTGATTGCTAGCTTCAGATTTTTTTAAGTGCTGAAACAGACAAACTGAAAAAAAAATATAGCAAAGCCAAAAGGAGTAGTTATTGTCTATTTCTCTGACAAGCAACATAGTTAATATAACTATAATATTTAGGTGTGTGCTGACATACCTAAAAAGACTTGTGAGTTCGAAAGAGAGCCGTGTTTCAGGAAACAACTTTACAACATTTAAAATTACAGGAGTGAAGCTCCCAGCTCTGTCTGTGCTAATGTACGCACTGTGTAGCCCATCTATATTTCGGTGGTGGTGGACTTTTATCACATCCAAGGTGATGCTGAGTCTCCCAGCACATGAATTTCAGATTTGGCTCTCACTCTGTTGGTGACATGGGGGTCCTTTTGATGGGCACAGGGTTCTGTGGGCTTTTCTAAGGGCATGGTATTATTGTCCTTCTGCCTTTGTCTGCCTTTCAAAGGCATCTATGGTTTTATTGCTCGCTCCAGTTCAAGTAGTAATCCACAGTCCGTGTTGAGGATCAGGTTTTTTCAGGTGTCTTCGTTCCTCATCCGCTAACCTGCGCTCTGCTTTTAAGAAGTCTTGTTAAAAGTGTGATTTTCCACTGTTTACATGCTGTTTCCCATTGCAGTGGTTTTGAAAATTAAAATTCAGTTCAAAAAATTTAATTGGAATTTGCTTGGGAGGTAATTGCAATATTTTAAGCATGTGGCAACACACTGTAGTTTTCACTTGCACAGTCTGCTGGTTTGGGTTTGTTTGGGTTTTTGTTTGTTTGTTTGTTTGTTTTTGTTTGTATTTTTGTTAGGTTTTTTGTTGTTGTTTTGGTTTTTGTTTGTTTGTTTTTGTTTAGTTTCATGGTGAAAACCATACACAAAATTAAATTGTGATTATTTTGATGATGATTTTTTTTCTTGGGTAAACATCCCTTTTTCTCCTAAGATCCAGAGTAGAAATATTTAAAAGGCTTCCCCTTGTACCCCCTCGACCCCATTTTGTAATACTGGTGTATTCATAAAAACTGGAGGAAAGGCTGAGGTCTGGCTTGGCTTTCCCACACTTACTTTAAGAAAAATCATTGCCACTGACTTCTGTGGAATTTTTTTCTAGTCAGGCTGGATTTATTATCAATTTTAAATAGGGCTTCTCTGCTTGGTCAGAGGGAAATATGAGATACAAATAAAGTAAATTTTTCATTACAGCATTAAAAAAGCACATCTCTCTGTACTTCATACTAAAAATTTGGCCATTTTACCCACCAAGTTTATCTTGGTTAGAAAGTCATCTGGTCAGATATTACACAATATATTGTGTGTATCCTTTCCAAAAAGAAACTATATATTTTACATGTGTTTCAGTTATTGCATTTGTAATATTTTTTTTTCTCCTGACATTCTTGCAGCAGCTACTTTAGATTTACTTGCCAATCTATTTTAGATCAAGCATTTTCAAAATCTTGTGTTGTGGTAGTATGGGTTATTTTAGTGCTAGAATGTATTTTAGTATCCAAAATTGCCTTAATCCTTATGAAAGATGACAGATAGCCCTGGAGACTGTTTATCTGTTTACTAACTAATTTATTTTATTATTATTAAGGGAAGATTAGAGAGCCAGTTTCATGATGGGGGTGTGTGTGGTGTGTTCAATTCACAGTTCAATATACTCTGTCAAATGTGTGATTCCAGGCTTGATTTAGTATATGCTTGTAGAAGGATGTTCCAGGGGTAAGGGACTAAAGATTTTGAAGAATGCAGTTCTAGTTCCAGTTCTGCCAGAGTTTTCCCAAGACCAGTCACTTGATCTCTCTGTAGCTTGTAAAATGCAGAGACTAACACCTCTTTAGCTACGTGAATATGTGTCACCATAAGACACATTAGAGACTGCAAAGTGCTCACATGCCCATCACTCTGTGGTGTGATAAGTATCTAAGACAGGTATTGACAGATATTATTGAAAAACTTTGAAATGAAGACACCTTTCTTGAGTCATGTCTTTGAGGACCACAGAAGGATTGACACAATCTCTTTGTCAGAAAAAATGGATAGAAAGATACACTTCCCCCACATAATTTTTGCCTTGCGAGAAAGTGCTGCTTGGATAAGGGAGAAATTCTTATTTGCCATTCAGTCTTTTGTCTCTCTGGAGGGATGTCAGGGTGTGATTTCTGTGCAGAGGATTTTTCTTGGTAGCTAGTCTCTTTGGTTAAAAAGTGGTGGAGGCAGACAGACTTTGTTTTTTGCAAGAAGAGAGGATAGAACAGGGAGATAGAACATAACCAGAAAATAATGTGTTTTAATTTTTTTTTTTTTTTTTTAAGAATACAGACAGATCTCAATTAGTGAGAGCCTTTATACGTAGTTACAACTCTTCTGGGACTTATAATTTCCATTACAGAGCCTGGCAGTGTTGCAAAGGGTGGAGAGAGCACAGAAATATACTCAAAAATCTCAGTTCTTGCACAGCTCATCATTGGCCTTGTAACTGTCTTTATTATGCATGTCACCACAAAGGTAGAAAAAAATGAGAGGAAGTTTTGACTTTTCCTAAGGATTAGTCCAGGCAAGTGACTCAGGAAGGTGCAGGTTTCTTGAAGCCTAAAGGTTACAGACTTCCTCTCTGAATGATAAATACTGGATTTTTTGGTGGTGTGGTTTCACATCCTTGCAAAATGTGTTAAAGTGATTTAATAAGTATATGGCTGTCATTGTGTCACTTTAAAAAGAAAAAAGGTGAAGAGAACAATTTATTTTAGCTCTGAGCAGTAGAAGACCCATGATATGTAGCTGAATTCTTCTAAATTGATCCAGCAGAGGGCAATAATATGTCAATACAGTAGCTAGCTCTTAAGAACTAGATATGTGAAAAAAAGAAAAATAATAGTGGTTTTTTTCAAAAACTTTTTACATGTCTTACTGGAAGTATAATGAAACATGAAGTGCTATGAAACCTTCAGGATTCTATGTGAATCTTTACAAAATTACACAAAACACCTTATTCCCAATGTAATTACTAATTTTGTTCTATAAATATTAATTCCTTACCAGTATTTAGCATGCTAAAGATTTGTTTCACCTTCAGATGAATCAAAATATGTTTATTTGTTTACAGAGCAGTTGAAGATAAATTATTAGTAACATAACTAAGTAGGTTATGACAGTCATGTGTCTTTGAAGAAGCTACTAATGGTACAACTTATGGTTGCTACTTTGTACAGTGAAAACGTATCTTTAATTCCACCACAGCAGTGGGAGTACAATACAGACAGGTCTTAACAGAGGTTTTTGTCTCATTGTGTCTCTATTTTTTATTAGGAAAGAATGAAATTAAATGAGAGTTTTATCATAAGATAATACTGATGCTTGTTGTTTATTCAATGTTACAGGCTGTT
>VZTM01021422.1:1464-14642 GCA_013400555.1 Jacana jacana
ATCGAGCACACCCACTCATCTCCATGCTCAAGTAATTCAAAGATGTTACCAGAATGTCTGTAAGGTTTGAAGAATCTGTGAAAATGCATGGATTATTTAGAAAGCCCTGTTCAAAAACACTGTATTATAATGGATTTTTCCAAAGAAGTTGTTCAATATTTCCCTCAGAAATCTGCAGAAACTAGAAATATAAGCACAAGAGAGAGGATTTAAGTCTTACCTTAAAGTACTAATGTAAATGTAAATGTGGACTATGGAATCTTCATATTCTATTACTAAGCATTCAGATGATACAACATTGAGGCAATAAGATTCTATTAATCACAGCAGTGCTAAAAATATTAAAAAAAGCTAGTAAACTGATATTGCATTTTTCGCAGACTATATGTGAGATCAATCCTGCAAAATGCTGGGTGGGATGCTCTGGTCTCAAGCCAGGAAAGCACTTAGCAAGTACCTTATTTTAAGCACATTAGCAGTTGTCTTAACTAAATGGGAAAGAACCCCAAACCAGCCAAACTGGGGTCTGTCCATCATTTTAACTTTGTCTAGTTAGGTTGACGTCACTGGAAGTTATGTTGTCACCTGTCAAAACATAGATCATTCTGGTTTCAGCTCACTCTGTTACATTCCAGTGGAGGACTCTTTGCTCTACATCACATACCAGGCCTGAGAGCTTCCTCAATAAGGTTATTTCTCTTTTCTGAAATTGTTACTTCTCCATCTAGATCCTACAGTTCCTATTAACTCTTGTGTGGGGGTCTTCACATATAATCACCAAATAGCAAGCTGCATTTGATTCCAATAAGGGATAAAGGGTAAAACTAGATTTGAAATTGTGTTCTATAACTAAGAGTTTGTTGAGCTGACCTCCCCAAGTTACAGAAAGGCCTAAAAATACAAAAAAAAATTAGTACCTCCCCTTGATACAGAACTTATTGACTTTCTTTTTTTTTTATCAAAAAAAAAAGTTGTTGATGTTTTTTTGCCCTTATGAATTACTGCCTTCGTTTACCCAACGTAAAATTCGTATGTGTCAGGGACAATCTAGGCCAGTCTATCTGCACCACATTCCCAACGTGTCATATTTTTCAGTCTGCCCGGAAAGTTATACAATGGTCCCAGTTAAATCCATGTTCTGTGGCAGATCTGCTCAGTACACTGTTTGCCCCTTCATTTGCTCTGTACAGGCAATACAGGACACTGAGTTACGGTTTCTGAAGTGGTGCAGAAGCCCCCTTCCTTTTGACTACTATTTGAGGCATTTCATTCATTTGCATGCTTAGCTCTTCAATGTCTGTATTTGGAGACAGCACTGATCACATCTGAAATTCAAACTGGGCTTTCTCCTTCTGCATAAAAATAAAAACCCAAACCCTTGTAAAAAACTTTGTGGGCTTTCTTATATATGAACTCTTATCTCTCTTGAAAGGATCCATACTCAGACCAAACTGAGAACCAACAGAAGGCAAGGCAAAAGTTAGCACAGGAATCTTGCAAATCAGCATGAGCTAAATAAAAATGCCTATAAATAAAAACTGTGGAGATTCTAGTAAAAACACCAGTACAGTAAGACAGTATGGGGTAAAACATGTGAGGATTAAAGATAAGCCCTTCCAAATAATATTTTGAAGGACTGGTAGTAGTAGGCAAGGGCATATAGCAACATCAGTACACTTTCTAACTGAGAAAGGGAGTACCAGAGGACAAAAATAAACACAGGTTTCTTAATTCTTCGTGCAGAGCACATGAAGAGTTAGTGAGCAAGTTGTCTTGCCTGAATGACAACATCCCCAATCTAGATTCACTACTCCAGAGGTTTCTGGTAATTTGCTGAGACATAGAGACAGAGCAAGGAAAGATACTTGATATTTGATATGTGGCTAAAGGCTTATTTTTCTATTTTGTGAAGCCAGCTGTAACAATTTTAGGATTGTCTGCCCAGAAAAACAGCTAGCACCAGGTTTCAGCCACATACTGCTTTTCATCTCATATAGAGATCCAGGATGCTCTTGGCCAGGCACAGCACAGAATAAGGTCTTTGTACACGCTTGGCAAGATAGAAGGGGTCCCCCCATTTCACACAGTCCCAAGCAGCAGAAGCCAGTTCCCCTCTCCCAACCACCAGTTCACCCAGCCCCAGATGGAGAGGAGACAGGACTGCACACCAGCACTTCACCTCCACACTCCTGTGCAGAACACCCAGCCGCATCTGAAATACATGGTGAACTGTAATTCTTGGTTTCATTTTCAAACCCAGGGCAAATGCTTTGGCAGCAATTATACTTCGAATAAAGTATCTAATGCAGCTTTGACACTTGAATTTGGACTCATAGGTCACCTGAGAGTTTTAATGAAGCAGTCTTGTACACGCTTACATGAACATGCAGAGATGAACTTATTTGATGTAAACTCTGGCAGGTTTTCACATGAAAATACAAAACAGCTAAATTCACACATTTACCCCTGATATTAGATGGTAGAAGATGGTGCTGAATTCTCCTGCTATCCACATCTAAGAAAATAACTAAGTAGAAATCTCAGAATAAATGGGAAAGAAAAAATAATAAACTTCTTTTGGTTCTTAGCTCATTACCGCTACTGACTGCTAAATTAGCCTGTCAGTGCTTATGAAGCACTCCTCACAGATTCGTGCAGCCTGTGTCCAAAAATTATTCAGAAATCTAATCCATACATTTCTTTCTTGTCCCTCGCCTGGACGACTGCAATGCTTTCTCAGCAGGTCTACCAGTAAAGCCGATTAGTAGTCTCCAAGCAATTCAAAATTCAGCTGCAAGACACATAGCTAAAAAGAAAAGGATATTTCTCAACTGTAACCCCAGCATAAATCTTTCAAACAGACTTCTAGTTTGCACTTGGAAACATATCATCTTGCACAGAACACAATAAGATTCTAAATTACCTTACTAAGTTGCTCATCACATACTTCATTCAATCCTGACTTTCCCCTTGGTAATATGGAAAACAAGATATCAGCAGTCTGTTTCACTGAAACAGGATGCAATTATAATCTGTATTATCACAGAACCCCACTGTGATACATTAATCAGAATAAACCCTGATCCAGAAGGTTTACCCTTTGCAGGACAAATAATATCTTTAGAGAGGAGAACAGAGATAAATATAGGACTCTTCTTATCATCCAAGCAAATAGGCGGCAGCAAGAGAATCCCTTAAATTATCCCGAATCCCTGAAATTATCCCCAGCTAAATCATGCAAGCAGCGGTGCTGTTCACTACTCTCCTGTGAGCAAACCAACCCAGAGGAGGAGAGAAGAAGAGCAAACTGAGGGAGGCAGCAGAGAGACCTATGTGAAGAGTCAGATGACTTGTGCTCACAATGTACATGCCAGCTACAGGGTGCAGCTACACCAACACGTACCCCGAAACACAGCAGAGCTGGTGACGGAGGGTACCTCTCCCTGGCATACCCATGTCTTCCCACACCACGTACTACTACTGCAAGACATCAGAAAAGGGGTTTTGGGAAGGATAGGCATGAAATTACCTTTGGACCCATTTCTTCTGTTTGTTAAATGTGATGCTATGAAATAGCCTAATGGTGAACGGCTTATAAGCAAATTCATATGCATCTGACACAGCAGAATAAACTAATCTGGGATGGGACAGGGCTAAGATATTTCTATACATCTGCTGGTAGTTTTTAGACTCTGACGTTTCCTACATCAGAAGTTGTAATTACAGGGGGAAGTTCATTTCTCAAATAGGAGAACATGCATTCCAATCTACAGAAATTAAGAATGCCAGGAAAATGGAATTTAGAATTTTTAAAAATCATAAAATATACTAAATTTTGCTAATGTTTATATGGCTTTCAAGATCGCATACACTATTGCTCTCACTTGAACAATCACTGATATTTTATTTCCTGCCTTCCTTTAAATCCCTTCCAAAAGCTGAAAATGACACTTTTTTATGATGTTGTATTACTCTGAACTCACAATCAGCTCCTGTTAAGGTACCAAAATGGTTACATTGCTATCAACTTTCTGTGAGTAAGAGATAATTTTGCACTAAAATTTGACTGTAATTTATTCATGCTTGACATTAAGGTGTTAACTAATGCAGTCCAATTCCTCATGAACAGCCATATTTTTTGTCATTCATTTTAAGTATTATTTACTAAAATTCAATTCAGTTTTTACATTACTTTTTTACATTATTATTATTATTAATTTTGTATTCCAAGGTTGTTTTTTTTTCCCTATTGCTATTTGTTATTTTCCAGTTCAGTTACACAACCTCCTGCTTTCTCTTTTCAGGTATCAGAGAAAAGGATAAGAAGATTCATCTTGACACCCCATCATTAGCATACTTGGGAAAGCTGCAGAAGACACTATGACAATGAAGACGCAAGCTGGCACATTTCATCTGGATTTGTGGAAAACTTAACTGTGAGGGTAAAGCAAGAGAAAGGAAGCAGTATCCTCACAGTTTAGCAAGCATCAGGGTAAGTGAAGAGGGTTAGGGTTGAGAAATCCTCTTCACTCTTGCAACTTCCCAGTCTTCTCTTCTCATGAGGCCAACTGAGAAAGCAGGTAATTCTCCCAATACCATTTGGAGTTCCAAATAATTTTTCATAAAACAATATCAGTTTTATGAAAGAATAAATATTTCACTGCCTCTAACCAGCTACTCATTTCTTTTATTTTTTTTAAGTTGCTTCAGAGGCATGTATGCATGGAGGTCTAAGTGCCAGGAACTGCAGCAGGTGCACAGGTATGTCCATGCTGCCAGCAATAGAAGAGCCAGCACAGTATCAGTAGGGCCATAAGTCTGGGCTGGAGGCTGGAGAGACTGGAGGGGGTGTCTGTGAGTTGGCTCATGGAGGTACCAGGGGTCCAATGCAGCTACTGGAGAGACTGTGGGGTCTGGTTTTTGGCTAGTGAAAAGGTCATACATCTGGGTGAACATGTGGGCATGTATCTCTGTGTCTGTGCACAAGGTAATTGGGAGATGGGAGATACAGGAGCAGCTACAGGGCTGATTTATTTTCTAAGCCCAGTTCTTGCAGGGAACTATTGCGCATATGTGTGTGCATGCACGCCTTTCTGTCTGTAAGGCTGTGGGCATCAGAGTTTGTATGTCCAGGTGTCAACAAGTGGAGAGACAAAGGATCCAGGGGCAGCCGCTAAGTGCTGGTGGGGTCTGCATTGTGTATATATACGTGCAAAAAAACATGTGTTTTTTGCAAGAGATGGGAATGGGCTGTTTGTGTTTATGTGAGCAGGAGGTTTTCTGCCTGGGCTGATTCATGTGGCTGGCAATTGGATATGGAGGGATATGGATATGGATATGGATATGGNCGCAGAATAACCAAACTAACCACACTCATGAAAACATTTTAATCATGCTGCCTTAGCAATGGAAACGCCTCACCAACTTCTTTGAAGATGGTATGGTCCCACTGCACAACAGTACCTCAGCACTTCACCAACCCAGAACTTTAAACGTTAACTTGTTCTATAAGAAAACATGCATTTGCAGGTGATGCTGCATGAACTTTTTCTGCCTGAACTAGCAAAGCACTTAGCAATGCTTTATTTTAAACACATGAGGAGTTCTCTTGACTCAGTGGGAAAACAACCAACCAGAGGCCTGTTCATCATTTTAACTTTGCATAGGAAGGTTGGCATCACTGCGAAATATGCAGTTGTTGGTCTTTCTCAGTCCTCTTTTGTCTAACACTAAACAGGACAGTCCAAACAGGACACCACTCTCAGTCCAGCCTACCACTGNNNNGTCCAGCCTACCACTGCCTCTATGAAATACCCTGTTATCACTTCCACAAATACGAGCGCAAGAAAGCTTGATCTTAATACTTTGAATTATTTTATCATCAGCTTTCAGCCTACTGGATTTTTCAGTCATATAGGACCATGGTGTTGTAGTAATCATTCAGTTTCGCAGGAAAGAACCTAAAAAACCCTCCCACCTAAGTGCAGATGTGGCAGGGTCTACTCAGTGCAAACTACAAGGAAACCAGAGAAGTAATTTAACAAACTATCTATGTTTCACATAGCAGGGGTTTTTTCACAGTTTCTTCCTCTCTATCGAGCACACCCACTCATCTCCNTTGCATGCATGTGTAAGCTGCTGGGAATACATGTTCAGTCTTGGTACTGGCTGGATCTGTGTACATGGAGCTGCAACAGCCTTGACTTTTTTGGTCTACCAGATTTGGCAACTTCTACCAATCCTCACTGACACAAATACAGGTTCTCAAAAGAGTGTTATGTACTACTCCAATTGAATTAAAGGACCTTAATATGTCTGTCGCTGTAGCTATGCTACACTATATGATGATACAAGAAATACAAGCCTTACAGACTAGCTGCTACAGCTGAGAAAGTGCACAAACTTTTGGACATGCAGTTTTTCATTATATATTTTGGTAGTTCTTAAAAGAACAATATTATCTGCGCAAAGAAGCTACTTCTCCAGTCAATATGTACCACAAATGTGTAAAGCTGTTGATGTGACACATAAAATAGTTGCATTTGGAGGCCAGAATTATAGCTGAAGACAACGGCAGCAACAGAGAGGCTTGGGGAGGCTAAGAACAGAGAATGGATTCGCCATAAGAAAGCCAAAGGAACCAAGTATCTGTGTGGCCTGGAAGGATTTTATGGAATGACAATAAATCCCTGTTAGAAATCTCTAAATCTAAAAATGGCTACATGTCCTAAGATTAATCTACGCTGCTAAGGTCTTTCAACTGTGCAGATACTTCCCTTTCCCTCAGTTAAACCCACAAAAAAGGATTTGGGAAGCCAGTATTTTAACTTTGTTTTTATGATACTAACATCCCTAGGTATATTACAGCAGATAAGTAAGATTACATTAAAAGTGCAAAAGCGCTGACATCTTGATCTTAATGCCATTTATTATCATGACAGTGGATCTTCTGCTTCACCGTAGTGAACAAAAGATAACTCCTTACAGGTAAGTAGAATCACCAACTAAATGATATTATTATGGAAGTGGTGTGGCTGACACTTCTTGAATCAATTGCATTCCTAAGCTCCACCTGGCCTCCTCAAGGGCACTCGCTTAATTTCCTAGGCTGCCCACTGTCACCTTCCCAGGGGCACCTTCCCAGGATGCTCCCTCCAGAGCTGGGCTTAGGAGGCAGCATCCCGCTGCGTGCCAAGATCTGCTTAGTTGGTCTGTACTGAGAACAGTGCCTCCTGTCACAGAAATGTCAAGGTCACTTACTGGTCCAGGAAAGCTCAGAACAAGAAGATTTTGGGAGGAGGAGGGGGAAATCTGTCTCAAAACAACAAAGAGTTAACTTACTTACCAGGTTTACTGGCTAATTACTGGGCAGTAGTACCCACCATCTTCAGCAAACAGCCCTTGGGTATTGGGAACACCAGAGTCTTCAGAGCTGTTGAGGTCTTTGAATACAGTCCAGGTAGGTTATGTGAAATTTATTACCTAATTGTTTCATTATTCATAATTTACATTAATTATCCCTCTCGGCTTTAGAAAGTATTCCATATTTTACCCATTAAAACATGTAACCCACTAAAAATACCAAAAATAGTGTCTGAATATTCCCAGGCTCCAAAGTATATTCAAGGACAACAAACCATGTCTTTACTTCTTTTAAACTAGAGAATTTCCATTTGCTTCATTGAAGTTCATAAATTTATACCAGTCAAAGAGGGGATGTGATAGTTAAAATGCATTTACATTACTGAACATGACACAACCACTGACAAAAGCAAAACATTTGTCATTTTAAAAGTAAGGCAAACCTCATTGTTGTCTTCTAGAACCTACTTCAAAGGATTGCTGAAATTGAGTGCACTCAAATCTGAGTGCACTTCAGAGGCTTTAATTAAACGACGCACCACAACTGTTACAAGTAAGCCTGGACCAACCTGACACAATGGTAGGCTGAGCTTTAAATAGATACTACTGATTTTGCCCAGAAAATATTTCTGATTCATTCTCAAAATTTGCCTCCTACCATTAAGGGGAAAAAATAAATTGCTTCCACCTTTGACAGAAACATTCTCCATCCTTGCCCAAAATTTTATCTAATGTAACATTGTTCTCAAGAGAGCTGCTTCTAGAATTTTGTGACAATATGAAAACCAAATTTCATTTTAGGTTGGCTTCTTAAGGAAGACAAAGAGGATTTTTATTTTTTTTTTATTAATCTCTTAGTGCCCCTTGGTCACTGCACTTTTAAATAAAATCCAACAAAAGGGTGAGTTCTAATATATCCTTTTCCTACAATTTCAGGAAAATAGCTAGCTGGAAGGAGAAGAGACTTCATCTTTTCTCTACCATTCCTCCTTCTCATCCAAGAGGAAGGCCATAAAGTCAGCTCAAACTTTATTAGACACTATGCAAATCCATAAGGAAGAAGTCATCACCCAAGAAGAGGTTCAGAGATTACACCTTATTAAATGCTGGATGTCCACATGGAACAGAGCCACAGTAAAACACGTTATTAAATAACACTGTTTCACAAAATGCAACTTGAAAAACACAAGTCACTCGCTCTCCTGATTGCCCTGAAAAGCTCAGAAATGCAGAACTTGGCGCTTCATAAACCTGACATAAACTCCAAATGGTTTCTTTTTTGTAAGTTCACAACCATGACATGAAAAATAATTGTTCCTAATTCTTCCGCTTGTATTCAGTTTCTTGAGTCAGTTATATGTGGTTTTGTACAGTTGTGTAACCGTGAGTAAAATCTGTCCTGAAAGCACTGAATGCTTTCCTCAGGAAGATGCTAATGGCATGGCTGAAATGAGTTCTTCAGGATGTTGTGAAAAAGGCTTACAAAATCCTCTAACCATATCTTATAGCAAAGCTTTTATTGTGATAACGGGTCATAATTCTTTCCTGATTTGCAGAATATTGAGTGAAAAATGTAAAAGTGCTATAAATTCTGTAAAAATTGCTGGAAAACTGAACTCTTTTTTAAGGAAAGTTGTTTTCATGATATTGTGGGAAGTGGGAGAGTCAGCAAGCGAATATTTGTACACAAATGCATTTCAGCATCTATTTTTCTATTGGAACTAAGAAGGAAAAAAATAAATTTGTACAGAGGAGTTTTTTGGAATTGTGGTTTTTTGTGTGTCTCTATCTTCCAACTGAATTTTATTTTGCTACAAATATAATTACCAGACAGTGAAGCCGCTTGCTCTGCTTTCTCATCTCAATACAAAGCAGAAGAAATACAGAAGAGGAAATTTTACCTCAGTGGAAACTTGTTTTTAGTAGTTTTAAAAAATAGCTTTATAGTCACAGGACACTAACTACACAGAAATATTCCTGGGTGCTCTCACAAGTCTTCTTTTCATTACAATTGTTTCTTCATTACCCTTCTTACCCTTTCTTGCAGCAGGGACCCAGATATCGAAAGGAGGAAGATGGTATATGATCTTAAAGCCAGGCTTTTCAAAATTGGGTGCCATATTTAGGCACCTATATATAAATGGCCTGGTTTTCAAAAGAACCGAGTACTCATCAGTTCCCATTGATTTCAATAGGACCTAGAATTGATCACACCTCTGCAAATCAGGCCATTTCTATTTAGGCCCAGGCATGTGGATATACCAGAACCAGTTTGTGCATCTGTGTTTAAAAGTAATAGCCAAAAGTTCTACCACAGAATCTTGAGAAAAAGACTGTAATCTGTAAATGAATTCACAGAAACACAACAGGTGAAATGGAAACACCTGAGCTGTGACACTTTTTATTGCCCAAATAGACTTAGTGAGAATTTTGCTGCCGAGAACAACTTCTCTTCAGAGCTCTTCAAAACATGGAACTTTTCTATTTGTAAATAAAGTTGATCTGAATAATCTCATATATTCATTTTCTTTCCTAACTAAAATAACCCAGTTCTCAGTTTCCATTTCACTAGCTGCCTGCTGTGACTCTAAAAATTATGTTAGTTATGTAACAAGATGCTCTTTGTAGCTGTAGAATAAGAGAATAGTGACAGGGACTGGGACAGCCAAGTCCCCATGATGTTTCAGCTTTAGCTGTTTAATGACAGCAGGTTGCAAATGCACGATGCTGAGCTGGAAGGAATTTGCTCCTTCATTTGACAGAACTAGAGAGCTTCAATAAAAAACAAAGCTAGAAATTGCATGAACAAGAGGCATGAAATTCATTTTTCAACATCGTGATTGTTGGGAACTGAAAGACCACATACAAATGAATTTTATGTGCCATTTCAGAGACAAAAGAAGCAATAAAAGTAATCTTATCATTCACAGAAAATATAAAATTTCCTTTAAATATCATAGAAATTACATACCATTAATCAAAATGCTCTCCTTAAAGTTTCTGTTTCTTTCACAGTGCTGTTTTATAGACCTTAATAAATGCACAGGGACAAAGATCTCCACAGTAGCATTGACTCGAGCCAATGAATCCACACAACGCTGAGTTGTGTTATGCAAACACAGAAACTTATACCTGGAAGCAACACAGATTTGTACCCTACAAGACTTATCTGTAAAGGTTAGACGGTAAAAGCTGCACCGACTTAAAGGAGCATGGAGAGACAACAGTGTGGGGAGGGAGAGAAGACCAAATGATTCCTCTATTCTCCCAGGCTGCCTCAGGAGAGACTCAGCACCCCAGTCCAGGCATGAAACCCATCAAACCAAGCCAATGCTACCACAGCTTTGGACTGAGGGGGGTGGCTCCCTGCAGGGAGCATGGAACACACAATGAGATACAGGGGAAAAGCCAGCCCAACACCTCTCTATGATGTCCTCAGCAAATCTAATTTCAACATGACTCTTTGCAATGTGATAGCCTCACAATCAGCGTAGGTGAGACAAGTATGAAAATAGCCACCAGTGATGAGCTTGCAGCAAGAACTTTCATGTGTGCATTTGTAAATACAACCTCTCTCAGCACTGAAATTACCAACCCCTCCCTTTAACTCCTAAAGGCTAACCAACCCTCCCTGTAACTCCTAGAGGCTCTTAAACCACAGCCACGGGGGCACCGCAGCATTTTGCAAATGCTTTTGCTCTTCAGGGATTTTGATGAGTGTGCTTCATCACTCCTCTCTCCCCACTTGAGGGAAATGCTTGTACCAAAACTGTTTCTTTCTCCTTGACTGTAAGACATGAATATTATGGTGCCTTCACTTTTTTGGCAGTTATAGATTTACATGTTGAAGCAAGCTTTTTGTAACATTTGTTTTCCTTATCACAAGCTCCCTGAATCTCAATGCCTTTGCAATAAACAGGCCTTGTAAACTGAGAAAATAGAGAGGGTTCAGGATTGAGGCTGCTTTGTTTCAAGCTGGCAGCTAGCGTGGACACTGCTGCTCTTACGAAGGTGTTTTGGGGTGAATGTCACTTAGATGACAGTGACAGAGAAACAGCAGCAAAAAAAAAAGTTGTCTTGTGACCCTGTAACTGTGATTTGGAGGTTTACATAAGGAACGCAGAAGACACGTTAAAGGAGTGGTTAAAAGCTGGATGCAACTGCATTGTGAATGAATGGTGCAGAAAAACCAGGCATCTGTGATGGCAAATCGATCTGCTCTTCACTGAATTCGTGCTGTAATGGGCGGCTCCTAAAAGGGCAAAAGGAGCTTCTGCAACCTGAGACCCTGCTGCACCTTAAAATGCTACAATTTCACATTTGGTGTGCCAGGGATACTTTCCCTTTACTAGGAGGAAAGACATTTCACTGAGATGCAGAACATGCTGTACATAAGCACAAAAAGCTAAAGTGTAAAAAATTTAAACAGCAAGAGTGTTGGGGAAGCTGTAGCCTGGTTCCACTTTGAGGCTAGACTGAAATATAAACTGCTGAGACAGCTTGCTGACTTGCACTGAAGCAGAACTAAGTGTCCATGAACATACAGAAATCTTTCCAGAGGAGTACAAAACATATACACCCTGGCATTGTGAGAGAAAAAAGTGCATTTCAGTAGTTCCAGAAAAAACAGTAAATCCATTCAGTTTAAAAGTTATGGGTTTTTAACTTTTTGTGCACAACTTATAGCTCATGTAAATTCTGTTCATCATTTTTTCCCTCCTGCTAGTTACAAATATTCCCTTGTTAGACCTAATTGACAGCACTTTCAAATACCCCTAGAAAAGGGCTGTGGCATCATGTTTCTATTCTGAGGCTCCCTCGCACTTTTGACTCGCACAAATTGCTGCCTTTGTGATTGTTCTACTTATAAATTATTTCTGTGTATTGTATATATACACAAAGAAACTCATGATTAAATTATTCTAAACTCCCAAGTCTAAGGAGGCAAAAGATAATAATAAAATGAGAGAATGATCCTGGAGACCTGAAAGAGATGTGGTTCATCAATAATGGAATAAAACAAAAATTACAGATGATGCAACTGTCTACAAAGGAGGCTGGTATCAAGAAAATACCCATCTATCATACCGAACCTGATTTCTTCAGATCCTCTTATCAGTTCACAGCTATCTGGCTCAATATTTTTATTTAATGTCTTCCCATTTTCCTTTAATTTACTTACTTAATCATAATATACATGTATTACTGATTTCATATCTCATTTTGACTTGGATATTTTCTGCCCAGGGTCAGGAAAAAAAAATATATCAGAAAGAGATATTATAGATGCTTTTACCCCTGAACATAAAGGATTTTATTTAACTAAAATTTGAAGGAAGGAAATAGGTGATTGAAACGGTACACTATTAACTGAAGAGTTGTCAATAGCTCAGGGAGCATTCCCATCCTTTCCCATCCTCGGCTGTACACAGCAAGTGGAGGGAGGGCTTTTTACAGTACTTGGATGTTCCTGCTGTCTTTTGTAAAACAGCTGGTAGGCATTGCCATAAAATGAATTGGGGAAATGACTGGGTTAAAAAAAATTATAAAAAGTCTATTTTGGTTTTGAACTTGGTTATTGTCCCTGATCTGCTTTGCAGAGTGACCTGACAAACACCCACACTGCTGCAACCAAAGGGGTGAATTCAGGTAAAAGAGGTCAAGACAGGCACTTCAAACTAGTTTTTCTAACAAAGCATATTCTCTGAACTATGCTGTCAGCTACAGCTTTGGAGAAAGAGTCCTTCTATAATGGAGATATATAACTTGTACTTTTTGGCTTTATTTCTGTTACATTCCTTACTGCTGGATTAAAC
>VZTM01021430.1:0-10081 GCA_013400555.1 Jacana jacana
ATAAATGTATGTTCTTAAAAAAAAAAAACACCACAGAGAAAAAATACCTGTTCTCAATTCTTTTAACCATACAAACCTAAATGCCAACACTTGTTTACACCTCAAACTACTAATGAGATGCCTATAGGAGCAGGAGGAAGCAATTATCTCAAAAACAGAAGGACAGTAAGAGGGTTGTTCTACAGTTGTTGATAGTTTTCCCCAATTTGACGTGACTCCGATAATTAAATCCTTTTGTAGCACAGACAGTGAGGGGAGATGAAGGAATTTTCACCCCCTCATGTTTCCACACACCAGTTTCCCTCATGTGACCCCAGCTCAAAACACAGCCTGTGAATACCATGCTGCATCTCATTTGGTTCCTCTAACAAGAGAAAAGTTGCTAAGTTGGAGTCTTTGTGAGTAGCTGTCATACTCTTTCTTCCACATTACACTTGTGTGGGATAGGGCTATATCAAAAATAAATAAAAGAGAGGGGGAACAGCAAATAGCCCTGTTGTGTGATTAAGAAGATGACATGCCATTGTGGAAGAGTATCTGTGCCCTCCCACTAGCTCTGAAGTGTCCCATGTCCTCAGCTAGTATGAGGAATGCATGGAATCAGTAGTAACCTATCTAGTTATAGCTCTTGCATAAAGTTGCTTTACTTTCATGTCAGGCTTCACATATATTTGGTATAGATTAAGTTTGCACCATTCTCATTCCACACATAAGTATTAGCATTTGAAGAAGAAAAAAAAAAAAGTTAAAAAACATCTATGAAACTTAATATTTTCTTGAGGTTTTACAAATTTCTTAACTTCTCAAGTTCAGGAATACTTTCCTGAAGTTTTAATGTTTTTCTTGGTTAATCTGTGTTTTGTAGCATCCATTTTATGCTTCATGACAGTGTAAAGAAAATGCAGGAAACTGGTGCAGTAATTTTGGTCTTGTGCAGCCCAATGATCACATTCCTTTGATATGCCACAGTAAGTTTTAAAATGCTGCATTTAATGGTAAGTCTGGTAAGCCACAATTGTAGAGCTGGTAATGCTTGTTTTGGCTTTGTAAAGTGAGATGTCAAAGTAGTATAAGATCAATTTGGCACCTTCAACTTTAAGTCAAACTTGTATCCTAGGTGAATGGATAGTCAAACAAAACCATCCCTCTGGAAATAGCAGGGTACTGTATATAAACTGGAAGAATTATTGGTTGTAAAGCAGTCTGAACTGAATATAACAAACTCAGCTGGCTTGAGATTGGGGAGTTGTTTCTTTTGCTTCATAACAGAGCTTTTGTTTCAGAAGCTGAAGACACTATGTTTTTATCTCAGCAACAAATTCCTACATGAATCAACTATGTGTAGGTTTGACAGTGTGTTTACCAAAACTTCCAGATGTTTGTTGTTTTGTTCACGTACCTTATATGCTATGGTGTGGCTGTCTGTGTACTACCCTACACTAAAAATCTGAAATAAACCAAAGCCTTCCCTTTAAAATATCTAAAAAACAATTGGGCTATGAAAAACCACATTTCTAGTTATTCAAAAGATAGACCTACTATCATACTAGTTCTCACAAAATGGCTACCTCATTCTAAAGCAATTCCTCATGGTTTTCCTTCTTTCTTGTTGGTAAGTGGGCAATACTGTGACCAATTCTTAATACCATATTTCAGTTACCATCATTTTCCTTCTCCAGCTGCCATTTTAATCTTCTTTCATGGACTAAACTATTTTATACAATCCAAGCTTCCCAGTTCAGGTCATTACTATTATTTTAAGTCAATTTCCAACTTAAATATATACCCACCCTGGGCATAAATATAACCAGTTAAATGTGGAAATACAAGTCAGTGTGAGGAAAGGTTATAAAATCAGCCCTTTATTCATTTAAATTTCAGTCAGTGTGTTCCATAAAAATAACATTTTTGAAGTCGTTACAGTACAATGCTTGAAGCATTCAGTGAATTCAGTCTTATAGTCCTACGTCGCTCAGGAACAGAAGAAGAAAGACAGAAAAAGCAAGCTGTATCTATTTCACTTCAAATGCTTTTAAATCAACCATGATTTCATGTTCTTCACAATACCATGAAGGGCTGGGAAGCTTTATTTAGTTATGTTGAAAACTGTAACTGGGGTTTAAAAATGCAGTTAGATGGATGCCTGCCTGCTAGCAAATAGAATAAATTTTATTTGTACTGACAGACACCATTTTGACTTGTATTTTATACACTCCCAGGGAGATATGTACTCTGCTTCTAGAGAATCATGGTTGTCAGTCTTCAAATCCTGCACAGGTGAATAGAACAAGCAGTCAAGAAGTCAAAAAGGGGTGCAGATCCTGACTTGATTTACATGCAGCATGGTCACTGAAATATTTTTTATCCTCGAGAGGGAAATCTAGTTAAGATTTTGGGAAATAATAATTTGTCCAGTTTGTTAGGCAGGTTTTCCAACAATCTATGGTCTTTATTTTATCCATTTTTAAATTAGGTTATTTAGCATTTTACTAAAATGCAAGTTTAGAACCCTCCCTTTATTGCTTTGAATGAAAGCCTGGTGACTGCAGCTCCCCAGTCTTACTTGCTTTCACCACTCCTGAGCAAGACAAGAATCTACTATTTCATTCCTTATCATATTACTGTAAAGGCCTATAGGGAATAACTCATACTATCCCATTTCAGAAAATGTTCACAATGTCAGCCAATAGCTATATGCTTTGCTACAGTTTCACTTGATCTATACATTTAAAATCTCCTCTAGGTTTTCCCCATCCCTTTCTTTCCCACAAATGCTACAGCAAAAACATAAGGTTCTAAAATACTTGGAAAGTGCCTCTGGATTTTGTATATTTCCATGCATAATTATAACGGGTACTATGACTACAGAAAGCATTGGCCTACCTCTTTTCTGATACTATAACATTACAGAGATTAACAATGTTGTGATAATGATTCCTTTGCTGCTTGTTCATCAAACACATACTACCAGGTAATATCACCAAACTGTACATTTGTTACTGTGAAATGATTTTCCTGATGTTGCAAATTATTTAACAATCTCATATTGTATAGGATTATTAGCAGCACTATCTTATTAATTTTCAGACATGAAATTAAACCTTTTCTCTCTAGGGTAAAAAAAAAAAATATTCAGATTCTACTGTGGATAGTTCACAGGGAATGTCAATTTTCTACACTGACTGAGTAATAGGAACAAATGAGTGATTAAGGACTACATCCAAGTCAATCTTACAGGGTCACTGGGGAAAACAATCCAAATTAAATTTCAAAATAATTTTGCAAACATCAAAAGGCTGAGTAGACTTTTCTTCTAAAACACATTAAAGCCCTGTACACAGTTTAATTAATTCTGAATGAGACCAGTTTCTACGAATATTTTTTTCAATTAACTTTTAACTTGTATCTTCAATAAATCTGAACTTGTTTTTCCACTGTCATTTTACAGATAAATAAAAAAATGGTTATTTTGCCATTCAGTGTTGGTAACTGAAGAACATTAGAAAACTGGGAAACTGATACGAGTAAATCTAAATGGATATTCTACACTGAAAACCTCTCAGAACAGAAGTAGCATCTTTGTCTGAATATTATTTGGGTATTTTTCTATTTTATTTTCCTTTCCTCTGCCATAAACCGTTTTTCAAGTGAGAAATAGGAAAAAAACCCCACAATTAAAAATAGAAAAGAGCCCAGGAACAACTCCCATTTTCTCACCAAATTTTTTGTTTCTTCATAACTTTGGAAAAAAAATAGCGATAAACTTTATTTATAATTATTTTGGTTTGTTTTATTCTTATGGAAAAGTAGAATTGAAATGCTGGAGAATGATGATGAGAACATTTTGCTTGCCTCTTGGCAACGATTTAGAGGAATCACAAAACCAGTAACTTTTCCGAAAATGCAACTGATATGGAAAATGAACATACAGAATTCACTTACCCCTTAAGTCTGTTGAATACTACAATACCGAAGCAGAAAACAATGATCTGGTTTTGCACCTGTCAAAAAACAATAGGCAAAGGACTCTAGTAATATACTGGCAAGGAACACAAAATTTCATAATACGGTTATAATAATTCATCCTGATAAAGATATATGGAACATTATATGAACATACATGAGAAGTTGATTTTCTTATATTTATAATGAGAAAATGAATAGCATAACCTCAGTTAACAAACACCAAATCATGTAGTTCTGATACCACTTATTGATGATTTATACGGACGTACATCTATTTAATCAGCCATATAAAACTGGTACAAGGATGAGATTATTATCGTGTATGGTTAGAATTAAAATTCTCTTACAGACATATTTGTGTTTGAGAACTCAAGCTTCTCATGAGTTCTCCTTTACCACCAATTTCTGAATACTTACTATGCAGTATATAGCTAGATACACAGAGTATAAAGGAAGTTAAATTTTTGTGATTCAATACAGCAGGACTTACAGCCAAATTACAAGAGTTATGGCCTAATGAGTGATGAAAACTTCACAGTAAACCACACACACACATATATATATTCTTTTATAACAAGCATATAGCATTTCCAGCAATTTTCCTCAACTTAAAAAAATTAAATTGAGTTATATTTTAAAATTCCTGTGATTGCAAAACAGACTGCCTTAGTCTAATGAATCTGATTTTGCAGACTTGGGAAGAAGAGAAATAAAATACCTGAGAAGTTGCATTCATTGGTTGCTCTTAAAAGCAACCAAATCTGGTTTATTTTACATAGGAATGTTAGGCTTTAAGCTCTGGCATCTCAGGACTCATTAACTCAGTGTAATTTCCCCTTTTTAATGATATCAGTCTCATAGTTATGACTCTCACTGCTTGTTTCTTGCTCTAACAGAGTGTCTCAAAGCAATTCAACATTGTTCAAAAATGCCTTTCTGGCCTTCATGTTAGCATAACTGTGAGATGAAACTCTATAGATGGCAGAGGGAAGGTAGGAAAGGTAGATTTTTGTGGCAGTTTGTTTAAAGAAAAAAAAAAAAGTCAGCTGACTGAGACTGCTTAAAGGTTTGCAATCATAGAATCATAGAATGGTTAGAGAGTTGGAGGGGACCTTAAAGATGATTGCGTTCCAAACCCCCTGCCACAGTCAGGGACACCTCCCACTAAAGCAGATTCCTCAAAGCTCCATCCAGCCCGGCCTTGAACACTTCCAGGGATGGGGTATCCACAGCTTCCCTGGGCAACATGTTGCAGTGTCTCACCACCCTCACAGGAAAGAACTTCTTTCTAGTATCTAATCGAAATCTCCCCTCTTTCAATTTAAAACAGTTACCCCTCATCCTATCACTACACTTCCTGACAAAGAGTCACTCTTCAGCTCTCCTGTAGGCTCACTTCAGTTACTAGAAGGCTGCTATAAGGTCTCCCCAGAGATTTTTCCAGGCTGAACAAGCCCATATCCCTCAGCCAGTCTTCATAGGAGAGGTGCTCCAGCCCTCTGATCATCTTCATGGCCCTCCACTGGACCTGTTCCAACAGATCCATGTCCTTCCTCTGTTGAGGACTCCAAAGTTGGACACAGTACTCCAGGTGGGGTGAATGTTACAGTTATGTCATGGGAGGCTGGCTGAAGAAGCAAATGCAGGTGAAACCATCAGACACATGATAATTGAAGTTTATCACATGACTCCATATTTCATCATAGGGATACCAATAGCCATATGCTAACAAGCAGGTAGAGAGAGAGTTCTAGCTTAGCTTCACAAGAATCTACATATTTGGAAATATATGTGGAAAAAGGGACTGGCCATTCGGGAAGAATATACGTACTTTGTCAGAGTATGCAGAGATGCAAAGAGGGAAGCTAAGGCCAACTTGGAATTAAATCTGGCAAGGGATGTCAAGGAGAACAATAAGTGCTTCATCAAGTACATTAGTAGCAAAAGGAAGACTAAGGAAAATGTGGGTCTGTTGCTGAGTAAGGTGGGTGCCCTGGTGACAGAGGATACAGAGAAGGCAGAGTTAATGAATGCCTTCTTTGCTTCAGTCTTTACTGCTAAGGCTGGCCCCCAAGAACCCCACACCCCGGATATAAGAGAAAAAATCTGGAGAAAAGATGATTTTCAGTTGTTTGAGGAAAACTGGGTTAGCGATCATTTAGGCAAACTCAACATGCAAAAATCCACAGACCTCAATGGGATGCACCCACAAGTGTTGAGGGAGATGGCAGATGTTAAGCCACTCCCCATGTGGCTTTGAAAGTTCATGAAGAACAGGAGAGGTGTTTGAGGACTGGAGGAAATGCAGTGTCATGCCAGTATTCAAAAAGGGCAAGAAGGAAGACTCAGGGAACTACTACTACCCAGTCAGCCTCACCTCCATCCCTGGAAAGGTGAGGGAGCAACACATTCTGGATGTCATCCCTAAGCATCTGGAGGAAAAGAAGGTTATCAGGAGTGGGCAACAGGAAAGTCCAACCTGCTCTAGGTGAAATGCTTTGGGAGGTTGGGACAAGATGATGTCCAAAGGCCCCCTACCCTTCTGTGATTTGCCTTAGAGGACACTACTTTTATAACCCTGTGTGACAGGGCAGTAAGCAAGCCAGGACATTAAGGCAGAACTGCCTGCAGCTTTTTCCATAGAATTAGCACTTCAAAAGCAGTTAAAGGTTTCCAGTTCCTAAGCAAGGTTTTAGTAGAACCCAAACTGGAACAAGGTAACTTTTCAAACAGATGCAATACAAGTCTTTTGAAAGAGACTGGTTCAAATACAACATTTTGTAAAACGTCTCCTTCCTACCTTTGGTGCCTGTACATCCAAATCCTGCTCCTGAGCCCAGCAGTCTTCAATTCTTGGATTGCTACAAACTCAGCATTCATTTTTAAAGCTTAAGGAAGCTTTCCTTGTCCCTTCATATATAGTTGTATGGTTGCTCCCCACTTCTTATAAGAATTTCACAGGTCCTCTGTAAACTCCCCAGCTGCTTGCCCTGAGCTGTGGAAGTTTTGTCAGCTGAGCATGACCACTAACACCCAGAATCTAATTTCAGGGAAGACCCACCATCCCCCCCCTTTGAAAAGGTTTACCTGAATAGAATAAATCCCTTATCATGCCTATTTTCACCTTGTTATAAAATGTAGCACACAATAAGCTGAGATCAAATAAGTGACACAATGTAACTTCCTTCAGATCATGGATGAAAGACAATGCTCAACTGTTAATTGTTAGCTTCAAAATTATGTGACTGTTGAATTTAGCTAGCTTACTTTCACAGGGCAGCAGGATGTTCTGTACCACTCAGCTTTCCCTGGCTGTGCTTCCTGGCAGTACCACAACAGTGGAAGATCCTTAGAAGTTGTCATATGTAAGGCTCTACAAGGCTTTTCTTCAACACATGCTCAATCAAGCAGAATTTACTGATCTCTGTTCCTTTCACTTAAAAAACGGGGTTTTTATTTCATGCTCAACTACTTGCTGGATGGACATAAAAGCATATTTCTCCTGCAAGCAACAATGCTCTAATCGGGAAAGAAGAATAGGGCCACAGTTTGGGATTTTTTTTGAGACAGGTCATCCTTTCCTGTGAAATGGCCTTTACGGGTATTAAGACAGTTTACTGGTTTGGTCTGTTGGGTTTTTTTAACACTTCAAACAGAGCCTTGGCATAGACTTATGGAAGGCTGGCATGGGCTTTAATTTTTACTAAATCTTGACACTAAACTTTTCTCCAAACAAATTATTAAAAACCTTGAATCTGAGTTATCTACCAAATTATGACCCTCAGAATACAGGTTTATTATGATTAAATAAAAGCAGCATGTTTTTAAGAAAGGAGGATGAACACATTTTTTAAAGTGAGAAACCTAACAAACGAGAAAGGAAGCAAAGCACTGAATATCTATTTTTAACAGGAATTTTTCAGAAACAAAATAATTCCTGCATTTCATCCTGCTGTCTTCTGCATAGAAAGAAGCCACTGTTTTACAGGCCAGACCATTTTGCCTTTGGGGAAGGGAAGTCAGGAACAGGGAAACTCCCTGTTGAAGGGACAGCAGCAGCATTCCCATGCCTGCAGCCCATTCCTGTGGCTCCCACAGCTGGAAATTAAACAGAAAAAGTGGGCAATGCAAATTTGTGGTCAGGTTTCAAAGCTAGGAGACTGTACTAGCTTGACATGTTTGAAATCAAACTGTGCATTCTTTCATTCCACTTTTATTGTCTGATCAATGTAGGTGTTTGAAATTTTATTAATTTCTGCTGTGAGAGTGCACTAGTGCTCTCTCAACCACCACAATTTTTAAAACATTGTTTGTGTTCCTCTTTCTCGATGCAGTATTAATTACATTTCACAGTGTGACTAATGTTGTAAGGGCAACTAATATTAAATAAATTAGCAGCTTCATTTTTAGGGTAATTTCATGGGTCTTTCTAATATACTTTTCCTCAAAAACAGTAAGCCCAGTGAGTTACAGAAACATATCATAAGCATATGCTATCAAAAATTATTTTTCTAAGACAAACCACCATCTCTTTCCCATTCCTTTTTATGCTAAAGAAACAGCTCCAGAGTTTTCTTGGGAATTTAAGACATATTCAAAGTAGATAATAACACGTAAACTCCTTACAGACTAAGATAAGCCATCAGGGAAATGACACCTTGGAGAAAAAGTAGTTCTGAGAAATCAACCCCGACAGAGATGAACAAAGTGACAGACCCCACAGGCAACTCTGAAGTCAGCAGCTCTACTGCTTGCAAAGTCTGCCAAGAAGGATAACATGCCCAGGTATTTCCAGCTGCCTGTTCATTATTCTCATTCCTGTCAAAATTCATCTTTCCTGCAACACTGTCATTCACAAAATATTCACTTTAGGCTCCAAAGGCAAACAGGCCAAATTCAGAGCTCTAATAATCTGAGACGAGTTCACTGCTTGCTTATGTTCATAAAGAAATTTGTCTCAATATCTTAAAATGAGATAAATTCTGATCCAATTCGATTAGGTGCCATTTATGACGGGTTTGCAGGAATTTGAGTTATTATTTCAAAAGTTAAAATTGCAAGAGTGGAGTTTATTTTAAATACTATGTAAGACTGTTCTACTGTTTTTTAGCATCAATATTTCATTAGTCTCTTTCCCTGGGTATTAGCAGCACATGCATCACTGAATGGTGGAGAATGAACATCCATTTTAATTCAGTGGTTCTTCTCTCCCAAAACAGAGCACTTCAGATAAACCTTTTTCACTCCCCTCTTCCTATAGGTCTTTCCATGTTTTTCAATACCATAATAATTTTGGATCTAACAGAAGAGTATCTACAGNTCTAACAGAATAGTATCTACAGTGAACTAATCTTCCTTTCTTTTTTCATGTTTTCATCAATTTCAGCTCTTCTCCAACTCAAAATAATAGTAACAGCCTTCCAGTTCATGTTTGGTTAGACACCGTGAAGATGTCCAAGAAATACTTATTGATCTCGCTTCTCATATATATAAAAAAAAAACAAAACAAAACAAAACAAAAAACCAAACATTTACATACAAAGATTTTAGAAATGGGAACTAGTCCTGCAGAGAAANNNNATGGGAACTAGTCCTGCAGAGAAAAAAATACATATATATAGAGAGAGACATGTACCCCAGTGGGGTACACATATATACTTCCATATTTAAAAATTAAGCACCTGCCAAAATAGTAGGAGGATCAGAGTCATAGCTGTGTCGCAGATGAAGGAATAAATAAAGAACAGAGACAGTATTTATGGTTAAGAAAGCTGGGATGTTTTTACCTAGGGGAAAGTAGAAGACAAGATTGCTATATATCTTCTGGAATGAATTTTGAGTTTTTTATATACCTAAAAATAAAACCAGATGTATAAAATCGTATTGGCATAACAAAGCCCAATTTTGAAAAGGCTATTGCCTGCAAATGTGATGATCCATAAGGTCTATCTTTAGGAGGACTGAAGGATTTTGAACAATCTAGGGATGGTAGCAAGGCAACTAATCAATATTTGGAGTCAACTATATTTTTCCCTCCATTTCTCAGTCTTGCTCTCATATCCAATTATAAATTGGCAGAGAATTAGAAGACTAAGCCATGTAATTAATTTTGAAT
>VZTM01021475.1:9792-22305 GCA_013400555.1 Jacana jacana
GGTGAGGGTGAGGGAACCCTGGCAGGGGCTGCCCAGGGAGGTGGTGGAGTCTCCTTCTCTGGAGACATCCCAAACCCGCCAGGAAGCGTTCCTGTGTGACCTGCTCTGGGTGTTCCTGCTCCAGCAGGGAGTTGGACTGGAGGAGCTTTCAAGGTCCCTTCCAATCCCTGAGATGCTGTGATTCTGTGTGATAAAGCCCTGCAACAGTCAGTGGTTTGGGGATGCTCTGAACTGCTGGTTGAATGAAAAGCCCTTAATATTTAACAACCCCAGATGAACCCGTCCTCTATGTGTTAATCTAATTGGGGTTTAATCCACACCTGCTCTTTTGAATAAAAACCTTTTGTTATGGAATTTATTCATGAATTCTAGAAGTTAATTTCTATCATACTGAAAAGCAGTCCCAGTGATGAACTGAAAAAAGTCCCCATGAAGAAAACTGCCATCTAAGTTGACCCAGCACCCCCAGTTTGTGGTAGGAGGGTCACCAAACTTTCCATGTTCACTTCTAGATGTTCTCTTGCTGCACCCATCTATGATTTTATAGACAGTTATGTCATTTGATCCATCTGCCCATCAGTTCTCTTCCCAGTAGAAGGCTCATAGCCAATTAATGTCCACATTCAGAAGTTCATCCACGGCTGTGACCTTCTCACTCTTTTCTTCACTTTTTTAAGTTCTGCCTTGTCCTTTGGGAGTTAAGGGGTGTCCTACAGTATTTCACTTGTTGTGACCAGCGAGAGGACACGAGGAAATGGAACGAAGCTGCATCAGGGGAAGTTCAGGTTGGACACGAGGAAGAGGTTCTTCACTGGGAGGGTGGTTGGTTCCTGGAACAGGCTCCTCAGGAAGTGGTGAGAGCTCCAGGTGTCAGAGTTCAAGGAGCATCTGGAAGATGCTCTTAGTTGTGTTGCCTGGACACACCATACTGGGACATTTTTCTCCTGCTCTTTGTGGTCTGTCCTTATTTTGATTATCCTGAATAATTTGTATCATCAGTAACCTGTCACTCCTAACTTCTTTTCTAAATTACTTCCGCCACTGTTGGGCAACAGAGGATTCAGAGAAGTTCACTGGGGTTTTCCCCTGTTATTTCCCATTTTCCTTTTTTTGCTGCTGTTGCCTCGTGAGAGCTCATTCCCTCGTGTGTCGTGAGAGCTCAGTTCCTCTAATGGCCCGTGTGGAATCTTGTCACAATCTGTTTGTGAATCTGAACATGTCGAACTCAGTGACTCACTCACGCCTGTACTCCTGCCACCAGCAGCAGAGAGCTCTGCTGTTGAGAAGGGATCACTTGTGAGGCCTCTGTGATAAAACACTGATCCCAGGTGTCCGCTGTTTTTGTCTTTAAGATAGATATTCAGACCCGCTTTCACCCAGGAACCTTTTAAAAACTGATAATTTAAGAGTAGTTAGCACTCTGTTACCAAAGCACAATGAATTCCCACGCTGGTGGTGTGTGAGTGGAGTACAGTGAAGTTGGCAGGAGAAAACCAAGCCTTCCTGCTGGTCTCCTGCTTTTCATTTTTACCAGGTTGGCTTTGTTTTCCTGAACCTGTTTCTTTGACAGTCATCAAATGATGACCCGATTGTTGGATGGGGGGAAGACAGTGGATATAGTATTTCTGGATCTTAGCAAAGCATTTGACACTGTCCCCCACGGAATTCTCATGGAAAAACTGGCTGCTCATGGCCTGGATGAGCGTAGGATCTGCTGGATCCAGCACTGGCTGGAAGGATGATCCCAAAGGGTGGTGCTCAATGGAGTTCAATCCAGCTGGCGGCCGGTCACAAGTGGTTCCTCAGGGCTCAGTGCTGGGGCCTTTCCTTTTTAATCTCTTCATTGATGATGTCGATAGGGACATAGAAAACACTGTCAGTGAGTTTGCAGATGACACCAAGTTGGGTGGGAGTGTTGATCTGGTTGAGGACAGGGATGCTCTACAGAGGGACTGGGATAGACTGGATAGATGGGCCAATGTTAATGGCATGGCCTTCAACGAGGCCAAGTGCCAGGTCCTGCCCTTGGGCCACACCAACCCCATGGATGGCTACAGGCTTGGGGCAGTGTGGCTGGAGCTGCCTGGCAGAAAAGGACCTGGGGGTGCTGGGTGACAAGGGGCTGAACATGAGCCAGCAGTGTGCCCAGGTGGCCAAGAAGGCCAAGGGCATCCTGGCTTGCATAAAGAATAGTGTGACCAGCAGAAGTAGGGAGGTGATTGTCCCCCTGTGCTCAGCACTGGTGAGGCCACCCCTTGAGTCTGGTGTCCAGTTCTGGGCACCTCAGCACAAGAGAGATCTGGAGGGGCTGGAGCGAGTGCAGAGGAGGGACACGGAGCTGGGGAAGGGCCTGGAGAATAAGGCTTATGAGGAGCGATTGAGGGAGTTGGGATTGTTTAGTTTGAGGAAGAGGAGGCTGAGGGGAGACCTCATCCCTCTCTACAACTGCTTGAAAGGGCATTGCAGAGAGGTTGGTGCTGGTCTCTTCTCACGGGCAATGAGCGATAGAAGGAGAGGGAATGGCTGCAAGCTGCAGCAGGGTAGGGTTAGGCTGGACATGAGGAAAAAGTTTTTCCCAGAGAGAGTGGTCAGTCAGTGGAATCAGCTGCCCAGGGAGGTGGTGGAGTCCCCATCCCTGACTGTGTTTCAGAGTAGATTGGATGTGGTGTTGAGGGATCTGGTGTAGGGGAGAACTTGTAGAGTGGGGCTGATGGTTGGACTGGATGATCCCAAGGGTCTCTTCCAACCTGAATGACTCTATGATTCTATGAATCTGAGACTGAGTTTTCCTCTTCTTACAAGGGACATCAGTTGAAAACCAAAATTTGAATCCCAGCTGCTAAACCCACCACCTAATTACCAGCTAATCCCTCCTCCCTATTTCCTCCATGCTAGAATTTTGGG
This sequence comes from Jacana jacana, assembly GCA_013400555.1. Classification (NCBI taxonomy): domain Eukaryota; kingdom Metazoa; phylum Chordata; class Aves; order Charadriiformes; family Jacanidae; genus Jacana; species Jacana jacana. Next base: position 12,697 of record VZTM01021475.1, read on the forward strand.
TGTTTTTTTAGAGGTAGAAATGAATATGAATCTGGTCTGTTTTTTGCCAGTGACACAAAGGAGGGAAAAGATTGATAGAGCTGGCAGTTGAAGGGAGTGGAATTTCTCTGCTTGCAGTTGAGCTACAGAAAAGAGAGATGATGTGTTTCTGACTCAGAGGCATTTTACCCAGTCTTCCCACTGGAGGGAATGATTACTGAAGGTATTTGACAACGAGGAAAGAAGAGCTGCCTGTAATTAGGGCAGATCGTAGCTTTGGAAGTATTTCATAGCAGAATGCCCATAGAATTCCAGATGGGATTGATAAGTAAAGAAGCTTTATAATTTAGTGAGAAATTGAATTTTAAGATACACAAAGCAAGTCTGCTGATTTTTAAACAGTTCTTCTCTATCATTATCATCACAAAAAAATAAGGCATTATTCTCTAAGAAACATAAACTGTTGTATCTTGAGCTCTCGTGCCTTTTTCCTGGGGATGTATGGCTGGATAGATGATTGTCTCAGAGTGAACAGTGCACACCAGGAGCATGAACAGTCACCTTTTTGGAGTTCAGAGGACCTAAACAGTGCTTTCAAGGCCTTTGACATGGCCCCCACAACCTCCTTCTCTCTCAGGTGGAGAGCTATGGGTCTGATGGGTGGGCTGTTTGATCCATCAGGAACTGGACAGATGGTTGCATCCAGGGGGTGGTGGTCAAGGGCTCTATGTCCAGATAGAGATTGGTGACAAGTGGTGTCCCTCAGGGTCTGTACTGGAACCAGCACTGTTCAATATCTTCATTAATGACATAGTGGGATTGAGGGCACCCTTGGCAAGTTTGCAAATGACACCAAGCTGAGTGGGATCTGAGGGATGGGATGCTATCCAGAGGGACCTGGACAGGCTGGAAAAGCAGGTCCATGGGAACCTTGTGAGGTTCAACAAGGTGAAGTGGGCATCTGGTTTGGGAGACCCCCTGGTGTCGAAAGCAGGCTTGGGGGATGAAGGGATGAAGAGCAGCCCTGCTGAGAAGGACTTTGGGGTACTGGTGGGTGGAAAGCTAGACACAAGCTGACAATGTGCACTTGCAGCCCTGTGCTGCATCCCCAGCAGAGTGGCCAGCAGGGCCAGGGAGGGAATTCTGCCCCTCTGCTCTGCTCCGCTCTAGGGAGACCCCACCTGGAGTCCTGCATCCAGCTCTGGGGCCTCAGCACAGGAGAGACATGGACCCTGCTGCAGCAGGGTAGGGTTAGGCTGGCCATGAGGCAAGAATTCTTCCCAGCAAGAGTGGTCAGAGCCTGGACTGGGCTGCCCAGGGGAGGGGGTGGAGTCCCCATCCCTGACTGTGTTTCAGAGTCGATGAGATGTGGTGTCGAGGGATCTGGTGTAGGGGAGAACTTGTAGAGTGGGGCTGATGGTTGGACTGGATGATCCCAAGGGTCTCTTCCAACCTGAATGATTCTATTCTATAATTCTGTTGTTATGGGTCTAGAGGAAGCCACGAAGATGCTCCAAGGGCTGGAGCCCCTGTGCTGTTGAGGACAGGCTGAGAGAGCTGGGGTGGTTCAGCCTGGAGGAGAGGACGCCCTGGGGAGACCTTATTGTGGCCTTTGAGTGCTGGAAGGGGGCTATAGAAAAGATGGGTGCAAACATTTTAGCAGGGCCTGCTGCAATAGAACAAAGCATAATGGCTTTACACTGAAAGAGGGGAGATTTAGACTAGATACAAGCAAGATTTCTTTATGATAAGGGGTGGTGAGATTCTGGAGCAAGTTGTACTGAGAGGCAGGAGATGCTCCATTCCTGGAAGCATTCAAGGTCAGGTAGGAGAGGGCTCTGAGCAACCCTGTCTAGTTGAAGATGTCCCTGTTCATTGCAGGGGGCTTGGACTGGATGACCTTTAAAGACCCTTTCCAACCCAAACTGTTCTATGATTCTATGATCTATGTATTGCTAGAATGTTGTGCCTGTGTTGTGAAAGTATTTTATGTAGAAGTTGCTAGAGAGCCACAGGAATGGTATTGCTTCCTCCCTTCCCTCGGGACTGCACATCAAATGTGCTTTCAAAGCCAAGCCTGATTTTGGGCCATACAGAGCAGTATCATGGAATATCTCAAGTTGGAAGGGACCCATAAGGATCCTCAAGTCCAACTCCCTGTTCCCTGCAAATGATTGTTTCAAAATCAGTTCAAATATGTAGTTGTTAATCGTGTTTTTTTTCTTGTCTCAAGCTGCTCTGCACATAAGAGGGTGCCTGAGAGTGAAACGTTGTTCTAATTGATGAGTTCCTTAAGGACTCTTCAGTTACTTACGTCTCTTACACGTACAGTTGTAGTTGAAACGTGCAATAGTGGTGTGGTTTGTGTGCAGCCCTATCTGGAGGTTTCCTGCCTTCGCTCTTTAGCTCCTCTGCTGTTTTCTGAAGGGTTTATTCCCCTGTTGCCACGCACTGTGATTCCTTGCATGTAGCATCACTTGTTCCTTTTAACGAAGCCCCCTTTTCAGGGAGTAAAATATTAACTCCAACCCACAGGCACGACTGGCTTAAGGCTAAGTGATTGCTGGCTTTTACACTGTTAACTTTGGGCAGCCTAAAACCAGAGTAATGAGGCTGTAAGTCAGCAGAGGAGGCTCCGCAGCCACTACTTCAGCTGCTCCCTTGATGCTTCCACAGATACTTACCAAGTGTCCCCATGGCAGGAGGTGACAAATACCACTGAATGCCCTGAGAGGAAATGCAAGAACATGTGTATGGATTTTTAAAACGTGATGAAAACGGGCTGGAGCCTGTGCAGGAGGAAAGTGAAAGGCTCAGTAGACAAATCGGCGAGGCCGGGAGCTAATTGCCCTGCTCAGGCAGTGGGTTTGACTGTGAGCAGGAGAGGGGCCCAGTCCCGGTGTCGGAGGACAGCCGTACTGTCACCACCCACACTTGGTAATTAAATGGCAGGCGGGTTAATTGGAGAGACAAGCGGGGACTGAGAGGAGTCGGTTGAGCTGTGCTGTCCGTCTGCGGAGGAGGCAAAGGAAGGTCGCTGCGAGGGGAGGTTTGTCGGTGTGGAATGATCACAGATTGGGTTTGATTCTATGATTCCAGTTTTGGGTTATAGTAACACAGGAGGATGAGGAGCTGAATGAACTGGAGGAGGGTGGGCTTGGGGTTCTGCAGACGATCCCAATCCGTACTGAGATTTTGCTGTTGTGGTTGTTTAACCTGCGGCCGTGGCAGATCACGCCTTTGAAGCTGCAAAAACTGATGGATTTAACGTCAGGGCCTAGAGCGTACGTTCAACACATCCCATCACTGGGTCTCCATGCACCAGTCTGACTGGGATTTGGAGGGAGGAGAGTAACCCACCTTAATGGTTGTTCTGCAAATGGTTTATAATCCTCAGAGCTTCCCGCTACGTAGAGCGCGGTTCAGTGGGGCACTCGGACACGAGCCTAAGTGCTGCTTAATGAGAATTACAAACCATCACTCAGCTCCTGCACCTGAAAAAAAAACCCCAAGATAATCAAATAAAGATATACCATAGCATATATTACCCTCTGCTGGAGGGGAGGGAAGCCAGGTGCTATTCATGTGGCTGCGTGAATTACGGGGCTGCTCAGCTGCCGAGGGTGAGTGCGAGGTCCTGAGCAGAGCAGGAGTACCCTGTAATACAGGCGGTGCAGGCTGTGGAGGAGAAGCTTTCCTGTGGAGATGTGAGCAGAAAAGAAGAATAATAAAGCGTTTTCCCACGTAATTTGCATGGGAAGGACACGAGGTTTGATTATGAAAACAATAATTCCATGATGTTTCACAGAATCACAGAGTATCAGGGGTTGGAAGGGACCTTGAAAGATCATCTAGATGGAACCAAAGGGCACTGATTTGAGTTTCATAGAATCATAGAATCATAGAATCATTTAGGTTGGAAGAGACCCTTGGGATCATCCAGTCCAACCATCAGCCCCACTCTACAAGTTCTCCCCTACACCAGATCCCTCAACACCACATCTAATCTGCTGTGAAACACAGTCAGGGATGGGGACTCCACCACCTCCCTGGGCAGCTGATTCCACTGACTGACCACTCTCTCTGGGAAAAACTTTTTCCTCATGGCCAGCCTAACCCTACCCTGCTGCAGCTTGCAGCCATTCCCTCTCCTTCTATCGCTCATTGCCCGTGAGAAGAGACCAGCACCAACCTCTCTGCAATGCCCTTTCAAGCAGTTGTAGAGAGGGATGAGGTCTCCCCTCAGCCTCCTCTTCCTCACACTAAACACTCCCAGCTCCCTCAATCGATCCTCATAAGCCTTATTCTCCAGGCCCTTCCCCAGCTCCGTGTCCCTCCTCTGCACTCTCTCCAGCCCCTCCAGATCTCTCTTGTGTTGAGGTGCCCAGAGCTGGACACAATACTCAAGCCTCACCAGTGCTGAGCACAGGGGGAGTTTCAGAAGGGAACGAGGAGGAAATCAGTATAAATGGCTTTATTCCAATGTCTGCACTGTGGATTCAAACCCAGAGTTGTTGCTGCTTTTCTGTGCTTCATTATGTCCACAGTCGCTGAAAGCTCAGCCTTTTGCCTTAATGCCATAAAACGTGTTGCCTTCATTTAGGATTGTGCTGACTTTCCCCTGTGTTGCTGTTGTTGAGGGTTTCATTTTACCCTATTTCTCTTACAGGGTTGTTTCCCGCCGTGCTGAACCTGGCGACCAACGCTCTCATCACCACCAACGCCACCTGCGGGGAGAAGGGCCGGGAGATGTACTGCAAACTGGTTGAACACGTACCTGGACAACCTGCAAGGAACCCCCAGTGCCGGATCTGTGATCAGAGGAGCAGGGTTCCACACCGTACGTGTGCCGCTTGTGTCGTGTTCCTCCTCCAAAGACCTCCTTCCAAAGCTTGTAGAGGCTCAGCAAACAAAAGTGTTGGTCTCTGGACCGCTTGATAGTTGGAGTCTTTGATCACAGATTCACAGACTCTCAGGGATTGGAAGGGACCTTGAAAGCTCCTCCAGTCCAACCCCCTGCCGGAGCAGGAACACCCAGAGCAGGTCACACAGGAACGCCTCCAGGCGGGGTTGGGATGTCTCCAGAGAAGGAGACTCCACCACCTCCCTGGGCAGCCCCTGCCAGGGTTCCCTCACCCTCACCCTGAAGAAGTTTTTCCTCATATTTCAGTGGAACCTCCTTTGTTCCAGCTTGCACCCATGATCTCAAAGGTCCCTTCCAACCATGAAGGTCCTGTGAAATGCCCCTTCCTTTAACATCAGGTTACACATCTCTTCCACTGGCATTACAAAATCTCTATCTATTATGTTTACTTCTCAAATAGAACTTTCTAATTCAGATACTTAAAAGTGCAGCACCTAAATTCCAATTTAGGAAAATGAAGTATCCACAGCTGTTGTTGAATTCTCCTGATGCCTACTAACCAGGAATGAGGAGGAGATGACTTTTACCTACAAGTGGAATTTGAACAATTGGGTCAATCTGAGCAACATCTGAATTTTCAGTTTAGGGCCAACTCCAGTTTTATTTTATCGCATTCTGGGACATTTTTCTTCTTTGTTTGATGTTAATTCAGTTTCCCTGCACCAGCAGAAAGCAGATAAGATAACGGAACCCGGCTTGGTTTAATTGCTTCGTTCTTCATATGAAAATTGATCTTTGCTAACACTGCTTGCTTAAAGACTACCCGGAAGCAAAACCAGTTTTCAAGTATAAATTCGTTATCATCTGCTTCAGAGATGCCTATTTCTAGTCACTGGGGAGATTAGTTCGTAGTGAAGTCACAGGAGTTTAATTTCATGTGACCTTGCGGTGGAAGACACGACTGGCACTAACGTTGTTAGGTTTTGATGACTGTGTTGGCACTGGAAGTGGTGGAGGCTGCAGAGACAGTTCAGACAGGTTGGAATGCTCTGGAAGTGGTGGAGGCTGCAGAGACACTTCAGACAGGTTGGAATGCTCTGGAAGTGGTGGAGGCTGCAGAGACACTTCAGACAGGTTGGAATGCTCTGGAAGTGGTGGAGGCTGCAGAGACACTTCAGACAGGTTGGAATGCTCTGGACAAGCTGTTGGAAGAAGCACAGCCACAGAAGCACGAGTCGTGCTTTCCTTTTTCCCAGTTGGTTCCCTCTACCACCAGCTCAGATGGATTCCCAGCTTATGACAAGACACATTTAAGCATGTGCTTAAACCAGAGAGGAAAAAATAAACATAGGTGGCACACAATCCCTTTGCTGGTTGTAGGATCAGCTCTCCATGGCCATGTCTTTGCAGACAGAAGCTTGTTTAGCTTCTCCTTAAGCAGATTCCTTCCAGGGCCAGAGTTATTTTACTCCTTACAAAGTCCTTTCCTAACAGCTGATTTGCATCTCCCTTGCAGAAATTCAGGTCACTTTTTCTCCTCTCTGCAGGCAATGCGAGGAATGGGTGATTCCCTTTGTCTTGACAAATTACTTTTACTTGTGGGTTGATGGTGTTGCTGCTCTATGGAGTTTCTACTCTTCAGCTCTTTCTTTCATTCTCCTCCTGGGCTGTATTTTCTAGAACTTCTAACTGTGCAAATTGCAGATCTCTGAATTCTCTCTGGAGATTTTAATCTTTATTAAATTCACCTGAGCTCTCACCAGTACTGCACAGGTTTGCTTCAGAACAAACAGGACCTATTCCTGTTCAGGTGTTTTACATGGATATTCCCTCTTTTTAATTGTGACACCACTGAGAGACACAGAGCTGGTTGTCTGTTGTGCTCCCCACACGCTTTCCTGCTAAGAATCATAGAACCATATAGGTTGGAAGAGACCCTTGGGATCATCCAGTCCAACCATCAGCCCCACTCTACAAGTTCTCCCCTACACCAGATCCCTCAACACCACATCCAATCTACTCTGAAACACAGTCAGGGATGGGGACTCCACCCCCTCCCTGGGCAGCTGATTCCACTGACTGACCACTCTCTCTGTGTTGGTCTCTCTCCCCACAGGCAATGGGACAAGAGGAAATGGCCTCAAGTTTTACCAGGGGAGGTTCAGATTGGAGATCAGGAAAAATGTTTACCCTGAAAGGGCTCTGAAGCCTTGGAATGTTCTGCCCAGGGCAGTGGTGGAGGCACCATCCCTGGAGGTACTGAAGTTACAAGCTGACATAGTGCCAAGGGCCATGGGTTAGTGATGGTTTTTGTCAGAGCTAGGTTGACAGATGGACTAGATGATCTTACAGGTCCCTTCCAGCCCAGATGATCCTGTGATTCCATGTTAGGTGAGTGCTCTGTTAAAGATAATCACGACCAGGCCCCAAGAGTAAAACAAAAAATGATGTCCTGCTTTTCGTTGCAAAGTGCTGCCTCATCAGTTCCGTAATGGCATGCAAATCTAGACTTTAGATCTAAAAAACTTTAACCTCTCCTAGCAGTTCTGAACTGTATTTCTGTGTCTCCCCTGTTCTAACAGAACGGCATCCGATAACGAACGCGATCGATGGGAAGAACACTTGGTGGCAAAGTCCGAGTATCCAGAACGGGATTGAGTATCACTACGTGACCGTCACGTTGGACCTCCAGCAGGTAAACTTGTGGTGCTTTGCTTCTGCAAAGGCTTTGTTTCTTGCACAGGAGATGACCTGGAGTGTTTCCCTCTTGGCTTTTTGATGATTTTACATTATGAATCATAGAATCATAGAATCATTTAGGTTGGAAGAGACCCTTGGGATCATCAAGTCCAACCATCAGCCCCACTCTACAAGTTCTCCCCTACAACAGATCCCTCAACACCACATCCAATCTACTCTGAAACACAGTCAGGGATGGGGACTCCACCACCTCCCTGGGCAGCTGATTCCACTCACTGACCACTCTCTCTGTGTTGGTCTCTCTCCCCACAGGCAATGGGACAAGAGGAAATGGCCTCAAGTTTTACCAGGGGAGGTTCAGATTGGAGATCAGGAAAAATGTTTACCCTGAAAGGGCTCTGAAGCCTTGGAATGTTCTGCCCAGGGCAGTGGTGGAGGCACCATCCCTGGAGGTACTGAAGTTACAAGCTGACATAGTGCCAAGGGCCATGGGTTAGTGATGGTTTNTCCAGTCTATCCCAGTCCCTCTGTAGAGCATCCCTGCCCTCAAGCAGATCAACACTCCCACCCAACTTAATGTCATCTGCAAACTCACTGACAGTGTTAATGATGAAGGTCCACTCCCCTTCTCCTCCTCCTTTTTCTTGTTCATATGGATAATTCTGTCTGAGCCGTTAGTTGTAACAAAATGTACTGAATTAAAAATAATTATATCTATTTTCATGAAGTCATGTTTGAAATGTTCAAATTATTGTAGGTGTAACATGATCTGACATTGTAACATGAGGCAAGAATTCTTCCCAGCAAGAGTGGTCAGAGCCTGGACTGGGCTGCCCAGGGAGGCGGTGGAGTGCCCATCCCTGACTGTGTTTCAGAGTGGATGAGATGTGGTGTTGGGGGATCTGGTGTAGGGGAGACCTTTGCAGAGTGGGGCTGATGGTTGGACTGGATGATCCCAAGGGTCTCTTCCAACCTGAATGATTCCATGACTCTAGTCTATGATTCTAATTGTTGGTGTTCTGGCTTTGGAGCCCTCATTGCTGCTGGCAGAAAGATCCCCACACACCTGTGGTTTGGCCTTATCTTTGCCAAAATTTCCAGTGTGCCTTTTCTTTCCATCAGCACAGCTAAACCTTCTGATGGAAGTTTAAGCTCCGGTGCCTTGAAAAGCTTGGAGGTTTTTTAGGGGTCTTTTAAAGTTTAGCTGGTTTGCCTCTGCAGCAGGGACTGGGCCTTGTTGACTCCCCGGGGAGTTCTCCAGCACTGGAACACAATTACCCTCCTTTTTTTCCACCTCTCTGGTGATTTCCCTCCTGCTGTTGTTTAGCCCAGATGTGCTGAACCGGGGCTTTACCACTTCTGAGGGGGGGTTCTGCTCTCTCAGCGTCTGGGTTGTCGTAAGAAATAACCAAATGTGTGCACTTCTCAAAGTTTGGCTTTTTCCAGCGTTCTACAAGCTGGAACTGCAGCTTTGGTGGCTGCAATGAAGAGAAAGAGGCTTCTTCTAATGTATTCAACCGGCTTCTTTGTGGCTTGGTGGTTGGCAGCGGCCTGAGGACACTGCACTGTCTTCTGAGGGGGTCTGGGCTTTGTTTCTTGTTAGTTTTATTTCAAAATGAGACAAGGCTCGAGTATGAGCCTGTTTTTTTCCCACGTTCTCTTGCTTGTTGTTCAAAGGAAGCTTGGTGGTCCTTCTGCAGCACTACCATTGGAACCTCCTCTTAAGCCCATTCGGTTGTATCGGTGGAGCAGGAGCAGTGTTGGAGGTTTCGATGCGTGTGTTGGAGGTTTCCATGGGTGTCTTGGAGGTTTCCATGGGTGTCTTGGAGGTTTCCATGGGTGTCTCGGAGATTTCCAGGGTGCCTAGGAGGTTTCCATGGGTGTGCGGGAGGTTTTCATGGGTGTCTTGGAGGTTTGCATGGGTGTCTTGGAGATTTCCAAGGTGTCTGGGAGGTTTCCATGGGTGTGCTGGAGGTTTCCAGGGTGTCTTGAAGGTTTCCATGGGTGTCTTGGAGGTTTCTAGGGTGTCTTGGAGGTTTCCATGGATGTGTTGGAAGTTTCCATGG
>VZTM01021476.1:0-20763 GCA_013400555.1 Jacana jacana
CCCCTCACAAGGTCCTTGTGGAATGGGTGCCTTGTACCTGTATAGGTGAGGAGGAAAATCAAACGGGGCTTGTTGTTGTTTTATCTCAAGCAAAGCCATTGCTTCTATGTTGTTCTTCACTGGGAGAAGGAAAAAGGACAGAAGGAAAGGGACAGGACAGTTGCATTGTGTCTTAAACTCCCTAGAGTTTTAGTGTCCTCATGATAAATACAAAAGTGAACAATTCTGAATATGTTTTGTGGTTTTCTTTAAAAATCTGATGAAAAATGAAATAAGTGTTTAAGAAGCTAAATTTTAATTTGGTATCCACTTGATAGCTCTGTACTGGACTGCTCCTGTCATTGATTTTACTTTTTAAAACACTGTTTTACAGCCTACTTAAAAATGGTTTTCCTACGTGTGGGAAATAGAGAAGTAATTAAACACATTTGGGTCTATGCATAAATTTTCTAAAATTAACTGTCTCTTTCACACTAATCTTTCTTGTCTTTAATTGGGTTGAAATGTGTGAAAGGGAAAAAGGTTTGATAGGGAACTATTTTTCAGTAGCAGTTTAACTACAGAGCACATAAAGGAGTTTTTAGATATGCCTGGGCCAGAGAGGCAAGAACCTGCTGTTAAAAGGGGTAATATATTTTGTATTGGTTTCTGCTGCATTGTTTTTGAGTAAATCATCTGATGTTTCCATGCTTTTATATTCTCATGCCACTGAAGAAATTAATGTGTGCTGCAGTTAGGAAGAAAATATCCTATCACTTCAAGAATTAAAAATTCTTAATAATGAAATTGTGATCATCACTTATTGCACTATTATGGATACAATTAATGTTAATTAATTTATATTTTCCTTTTTTGCTTCCCCAGCATAGTTTGTTAACCTATTCACTAATGCAAGTGCTGACTGTCCTTTTCGGTCTTCAAATATGTCTAATAAGTAAACTAATGCATGACCTATTTACACAAAAACCTGAGAAATCATTCTGAAAGGTGCCCAACAGTAGGACACGTTTCAGGGAGAAATGGAAATCTGGTGGAAACAGAGGTGATAAATATCTACATGTATGTCCTGCTGCAGTTAATTTGTCAGAAAATAGAAGGAACAGTTGAAACACTTTGTAGCCATAACACTTTTTTTTCTGTCTTTATTTACAGCTGAATTCTTACCCCCTCCTTTCTTCTCAGACTTGTTTCCTGTTTGGAAATTTTTCTTTGGTGCTGAGTAGAAAGCTAACTTGTTTCAGGCATATGTATATAAACTTTAACCCCTAAACAAATGTTTTTGCCCTAGAGAACTCTTTACTTTCAAGTCCATCATCTTTGTTTTAAAAGTGTTTGCTGTAAAATTAACTAATTTTTTCAGTTGTCTGGAATTTATGGAGCATATCTTGGGATCAGCATTCAGTCTTTCACCTACTGTAAGAAATTTGAGACACATGGTTATGCGTTTTGTATTCAACTTTTCACTTCGAGTAAGTGATTAATCTTTCTTCTTGTCATGTTTCATGTCACAGTAGCACTGTCGTTTTCTCCCCCTGACAGCCTGACACTGTTTAAACATCAGTCTAATTTTGCACATAAACCAGTTCAAGAGAAGGCAAAAAAGAAAAATCACGTGAGGCATGTCACAATAACTTATTTTCAGAAGCAGCAGGCTTGCAGAAGGCACAACTTGCTCTGTTCTGTCTTGATTTCTGCTGACAGCAGGCTGTGGTGTTAAGCACATATAACAAAAATCAGGGTATTTCAGACAACAAAAGTATGGGAGAGTACATATCTTACTGTGAAATGAAACAGCAAAACTTGTTGGAGGGAGAAGGTGGTGGAGCAGATACATGATTGATTTGTATTTCTGTCTTTTTAGGGAAAACGTCTGCTTTATGCAATGTGTTTTAAGAGTTGCAGTTTTCTTAATGTGTTATAGTTCTTGGTAGAATTCTTGCCATTCACCTTCAACATTTGAGTCTGCCCCTTTAGAATGATGCTAAAATATGTTGATGTTATCTTCCTGTCTTGTAAGTTCGCAGTAGGTCGTATGGAGGTCATGTCTAAAATAAGAGTAAGCAATCAGTTAGGATGGCTTCTGACAATTGTATATGAAATTTTTTATGTACTGGTTTTTACTCTTTCATTTGAAGTACGTTTGTATGGCAAATTGTTCCTTTTCTGTCCGCTATGAGCCAGCATTTCATGACTGGGAAAATACTGTTCTTTCTCTTTTTAACATGTTCCACAAGAATCTAGAAGGAACACCTGTGATGAGTCACAACCATAACTTTTACTTAAACTTAGTAGCAGTTTTCGAGTGTAAATGTGTATAACCTCAGTATTCCTGGAGATGCATGAATATGCCTAAAAGAATCTCCAACCAATATATATGGTTTCTAACGCTGCTGTAATGAGAAAACAGTTTAAGAAATACCGTTGCATCTGGACAGACACTTCCGTCTTGCTCTTCATGAGAGAATGAGAGAAGATAGAAGAAGCAGAAAGCCTTTCCGATAGCTTTTGGTAGGGTAGGGTGTTAAACGTTATTCTGTATGGTTTGAACTGCTTATTTTTCTTGTCATTAATGCAAACAAAATTTACTTACTAGCTTATAGTGAGTTTATAATTAGGTCACATGCATCTCCTAGAATAGAATTGGTAGAGTTTCTGAAACATGTTGATAGATCAAAGTTTTAGTTAAACTCTTGTCTGTTCCGCACCCTCGAAAGTATCCTGACCCCCTCCTGTGTCTCAGTATTGAGAAAGGCATTCCCTGAATTTTTCGATCTGTAAAGCATCTTCAGACTTGTATTTACCAACCTCCTTACTTTGCTCATGGGTTCAGGTTTACCATTCGGATTTTTCATTTTTATTTGCTCCCTGACTTTTGGACATTCAGAGTTGCAAATAAAAGTCACAATTCCAGAATGAGTATTTTTAGAGTTTATTACAATCGCAAACATAGTTTTCAGTTGTTTGCCTTGTGTCTCTGTTCTGCGCTTAGAGAGCTCAAAAAAGATTGGAGAAGATTTGCAAAAAACATCTATTACAAGGTTCAATCTGGCTACATGGATGGTTTTCTACTGTGGGAACAATATATGTGAATAATGAATTCCTGATGAATTCATTGATGCGTTTTTCCACAGGAAGGATGAGAATATTATGTATATTATCTATAAACAGTTTTGAGTTTTTTAAATGTGAGAGTACATGACTGAAAGATCCCTATCATTTAAGGGTTTTGGTCTAGAAATTAAATACCAAGAAGGTTATTTTAATGTTTATTCAGAATTTTGTAAGAGTGAAATTGTCTATTAACTTAATGTTATTTTTAAGCACGGGAGTGAGAAAAAGAGAATCAGGAGAGCAATGTACCTGGAGAGTGGAAGAGAGAATTTTTCATAGGAAAAACTCTTTTGTGGTATCTTACTGTCAGCTGCTGTGTATACAGTTGTCTTATTCTCATTCAATTTTATTGTTTCTATTATTTTATTTTACAATTTTGAGGTGGTGAACTAGTCCAAGTAGTGAACTGTCATGTATGCAATTCTTTCTCTTGGAAGAGATGAAAGGTATAAAGCTAAATGACTTTATGTCCAGGTTTATGCTCTTTTTCTTTAAATTTTGCTCTGTATTTGTACTCAAATTCATCTTCCAGTGGGATTAGGAATTCTCAAAACCGGTGTTATTTCTTAGCTTCCAAAGATTTTCAGGAGATGCTTCCTTGTGATGAAGATATCTGTCGTTAGGTCCAAAGTCGTGCTCCTCTCTATCAATTGTCTGTCTTCATTAGAAAGCAGTGGGTTAAACAACCTTTCCCTGCCCACTAAAGGAGAAAAAAGAAAAGAAAATCACTTGGGTGTCTTCACCAGGTTAACTTATAGGATAGGAAGTGTTCATAGCATCCAGGGGCTTATCAGTCTGCAATAGACCTTTGTATCTGTTGGTGGGATAATCACTTTCAGGCTTTTATGATTTTATTCTTCTCTCAGTAGCGGCACAAATGTGCACTTACTATGGAAATTACTTATCCTATCAACTGTTAAGCAGCAAAGTTTGAGAATTGGGTCTCAGGGATAATTATTGCTACGTCTACCTCAAGGGCTCTCCCTGCTCAAAACCCATGATTTTCAAGTTTTATTTTGGGTTTTGATGTATCAAATAACATCTTTGGGACTTTGAAATATTCTCGCCTCTCCCTTGCTCTTCCCCTGAATAAGGAAACCAACCAATCAGACCGGAGTACTAAAGTTGTATTGAAATATTAACAGAAGCACTCTTATTAAAAAATATAACATCTCCTTTTTGTTCTGTGTTCTAAGGACGGAAGAGTTTCTTGTACTGTTCGTAGAGCACTGTGATACGCCGGGGTCTGCGTTTGTCAGCATGGCCCGTCCTGGCCTTTCTCTGTGTCCCCCTGCCTCCTCTTTTGTTGCAGTTGGCCTTTCACAAGGTATGCAGTGGTATAAGTGTCACTGCCTACTAGAATGGCATACGCAAAAATGTTTTTATTAGACAGACTTAATGGAATTGAGAATAGCTTTGTCACTCTTACCTTCGTCCTCGAGTAATGCAAATTTCAATGGACAAACGTTGCCCAGGAAGCAAAATCCTGAGAGCTTGGAAGGATTCTACCTACCTGCTAACTATAAGGAACAGAGAGGTTGCTCCACTTCTGTATAGTCAAGGTTAGCAAAGGCAAATAGCTTTTCTAATTCTTTGACTTTTTTCTTTAGATGGGTGAGAAGTTCATGGAAGCTTGAAAAACAAATGGTAACTTACCTAGAGCACATCTTCCTGTATCACATGACAATAGTTGAGCGATTAGCTGGAAGCAAATAATAAAACTTGTTTTTCCATTAATTTTCAGATAGAAGTACGTATGAGAATTGGTACTGTTCGCTGTAAATGATGATGTACTGTCAAAGTCATTTGACTGCAAGACACGCTTTCTGTGCTTTCAGAGTTCTGAAGTGGTTTACTCAGTCCTAAAAATCCTGAAAATCATCAGGGAGATGAGCTTTTCTCCCTTAGCTGTGCAGCAGCAAGAGAATTACATTGTTTCCATTGTGTTAAGATATCAGTGGGTAAAGGAGACGCTGCTTTTTGAACAAGGTCCGGTTTACCAATTCCTGTGTTATTGGCAGTGTAGGAAACCTCTGTCAGGCTACCGTACATCAAGGGAGTTACCCTGTGATGAAATGGCCTGAACCTTTCTCAGTTTTAAAAAATCAACAGCACAACCAAACGCACAAACCCTTCAACGACATTATTTCTTTTGGGCTTGTGGAGTGCTGGTATGCTGTCATGAGCAAGTTAAGCTTTTATTCCTATTTTCCCTTTCTCATATGACAGAGTGAGCACCTTTTGTTTTAGAGACACCATTGAATGTTTCCAAGCCTGAAGAATGGAGTACTTTTTTGCAGGATTATCTAATTCAGGGCAATGCTTTAAGATGCTGTAAGAAAATTGCTTATGTGGATTTATTTTTTCCCTTTCCTTCTGGATTTCCCTTCCTTCCATATATACACTGCTTTCATCTGCAAATCAGAGGAAGAAAGTGTTGCCACCAAAAAGAGGGGCATGTCAAACCGCTTTGAATTAGAAATAACCTTTTTCTTCTTCTTTCTCTTAGACCCGTTAATATTAGTTGATCTTCCTGCCACTCCTTTAGCTTATCACGTGTTGTTGGCCTAATGCAGCATGTTGTTCCGTCCACTCAGCACTTAATAGCCCTAACTGAAAGTGTCGTCAGATGGAACTTTTGACCCCTAATTGGAGTTTGTTACTAAAGCAGATTTGTATTATGCTGAACTTGGGTTATTTGCTGGAGAGATTTCTTAAAAACTTTAAAGGAAAATGAGTGAGTTAATGAAGGTCTTTGATCTCTTCTGTACAGAAGCTAACTGATGTTTGGGTTGCTCATAATTAATTTCATCCTTCAAATTAATTTTCATGAGCTTTAGAAGTAGTAGTTCATAATCCCAGTCTTTCTAGTAGGAATTGGACTTAATTTATAGCTCTGGGAAACTCTGTTTATGGTAGAGGGCAGCATAGTGTTGTTGGGTGGAAAAGTCGTTTGACTTCCTGACAGTCAGCAATATATTCTTGGTCTTGTCCTTGTTGAGCAGTTTGCTATTTCCTCCTCATGTCCACTCACAAAGATACTATCTAGCGTATCACAGCAGGTATGCAGTAGGTGTCTACAGAACACTTGCTTGAAAAGGAATCTTTTGGTTACAGCGTTCAGTGATTCAGTTTATAGATGAAGTGGCTAAAAACACTTTAGCAGAAGGATGTATGACAAAAGCATTGGATTTATTTAGCTTTAAGACTATTATTACTTGTTACAAGTCAGCAGTTTATTCTTGTAGAGCCTTACAGCAACGGCAAAAGATTCTGCGTATTCCATGTCTGCTGCTTTTTGCAAGAAAACCCAGAGATGTCAGATTTCACAAAACTAGAAATTCCTGCTTCACTGAACTTCAATGCAGGTGCTTATAAAATCCAAAGATTTAATCCTAGGATCGTATTTTAAATACCAAAATGAGATGAGATTTAGAAGCTCCTCTGTTATATTATTCCTATGCTAACTCTTCTACTTATCTTGAGTCAGGATGCTGGGCAAAGTTATTTGGTGTTTTTGCTGTCCCTCAGGAAGTTGTGGGTTCTTTTTTTTTTTTTTTTTTTTTTTTTTTTTTTTTTTTTTTTTTTTTTTTTTTTTTTTTTTTTTTTTTTTTTTTTTTTTTTTTTTTTTTTTAATTTTGTGCGTTGGGGTTTNTTTTTTTTTTTGTTTTTCAGAATCTTTTGTCCTACCTGTCTAAAATTGCTGACCTGGGACTTATGCTCTTCTTTTTTAGTATCCCTCTGTGTGCTTGTGCACTCAATGTAAGAGTTATTTGGATTTCTTACAATTAAATTTAATTTATCATAAATGAAAGCCCATTAAGAACCTGTTTTGCAGAATCACAGAATATCAGGGATTGGAAGGGACCTTGAAAGCTCATCTAGTCCAATCCCCCTGCCGGAGCAGGAACACCTAGATCAGGTCACACGGGAACGCGTCCAGGTGAGTTTGAATGTCTCCAGAGAAGGAGACTCCACAACCTCCCTGGGCAGCCCCTTCCAGTGTTCCCCCACCCTCACCATAAAGAAGTTTTTTCTCATATTTAAGTGGAATCTCCTCTGTTCCAGCTTGCACCCATTGCCCCTTGCCCCTGTTTAGACCAAGCCTCTTGCAGTAGTGGAATAATGAGTCAGTACTTTGTGTAACTAATACTTAAAACTACTTTTGTTATGTATCTCTTTTTTCAATTAAATAGTTCTGCGAGGTGAAACACAGAAGTAATCAACTGCTTTGTGATGATTCCTCCACCTTGAAAAATATATTGAAAAGTGTTCCGTATTTTGATTTAACATATTGATATGATGGAAAGGATTTTAGATCACTGAAATAATATTGTTCTCTTAATTTCTTGTGGAGAAAATTGAAAGTAGAGTTTGTCTGTTGTAGCAAATTGAAATATTTCCTATTGAATGTTACAGTAACAACTCAATAGGAAATACTATTCCATATGTAGGGTTTGGAAGCACAGCGTTAGTGGAGGAAGAATAGGGAAGGGGGCTACTTGTTTTGCCTATTGTAATGCAGTGAATCTCTTACACTAGTAAGGGACCAGAAAGCCATGTTGCAAGTAATCTCATCTTCTCTACCACTTTTGCTGCTGGGTTGCTTTAAAATGACAGCAATGCTTTCCTTTATATTTCCCCATTTTTATAGACTCCCATTTCTGTTGAAAATAAAAGCACTGAAAGGTTGTATTTATGTCTAGAAGAAGCAAGAGGTGGAAAGAACTCTTGACAGTTGTCCCAAGGCAGCAGAAAAACTAATAATGAAAGAAATAGTTTGGTGTCTGTAAAATACCTGGTCTAAAATGAATACATCTCTCTGCCCTTCTTGGGAGATAAGCTGGTTAATGGTATTTCAACAGGCTGGTGAGTATTGTGGATGATATCTGTTATGTAGGAATACTAGATATTACTGTGGTGTGAACAATTTATTATTAGTGTGATCCCTAGGCATCATTTACATAGACAATAAATAACATGTCGAAGTATCTCAAGTGATTTACAACTTTTCCTTTCCTTTGTATAGAATGCATAAAATGAGCTGTCATAGAGTGGACCAGAACTTTACAAGTTGCCTGAAGACACCAAGTCTTTTCTCAGAACTTCAAATGCTTGTTAGGCAGATGGAAAATGTGATGATTTAGATGTAACAATGCAGCAGGACAGAGATAGCAGGAAGATAAACGTTATTGGAATTTAGAATTGTTTCTGTATTGCTTTATGAAAGACTTCTGGATCTGTTCCTCTCTCCAAACTAGCAAACTAGAAATCATTTGTTGGTATGTGTTTCAATATATAAAATTTGTTTTACGTACACCTTCAGACGATATTAAAAATAAAGGCGGGCTCATCTTCAGAACAAGCATGTTAATGTTAGAATCAGAGCTATCTAGAGCTGTCTGAAAGTGGGGTGTTCTCAATATAAAGCAATAAAAAATGTGGGCTTGATGTCTAATTCCACAGCCTCTCTAGCTTGCATTTAATAATTTATGGTTTTTGTCATTGCTACTCTACAGAGCAAAAAGTAAAGACTAATGAGGCAGGTAAACTTCTGAGAGGAGATGGAGAATTTTTTAAGCTTCGTGATGCATCAGACTGTTATGATGATAAAACACAAGCAGACGTTAGGTGACATACTCGGGTTATTACATGCAAGGGGAGGGTGAATTTTGGTAGGAGCTGGGTGAACCTCTGTTCAAATCAGAGCATAGGTTGTTTGCCAATAGCTGTCTGCAACTCCAGCCTTGGATGACTGATGATGCATATAATTCAGAAAGCCTGGAGTTCACTGAAATATTTATGCTTCCCTGGACTGCCTTGTTCCATGCATACATGAAAACTGTGAGGTTAGCCTGAGAATCTGGCCAAACTAGAGATGTGTATTAGCTGGAAGCCTTACTGGCTTCTGGCAGGTGGGAAAAGGGGCTGCTACTTTAATATCCGTGAAATAAGAATGCAATAGAAAATGTTTTTAATATTTTAGGAAAATTCCTTGTGTATGTACATGATTATCTGTATTTGGATTTATTTAATGCTTATTGTATGGCTAGTATGTACTTGGTCCTCCAACTTTTTCCTAAAGTTAAAACTATGAGGATTTCATTAAAGCAACCTACGATGGTAAGCAGTGGATGATGATTTTTCCACTTCTTGAACCATAATAACTAAGCTAAAAACACCTCACAGAAAACAAAGAAACTCTAGTTTTAAAAAAAAAGCTATTTTTTGGTTTTTGACACTTTGTAAATATTTGCATATTTATTTGCAAATAAAGACTTGATTTTTTTTGTTGAAGGAGGGAAAGACTTGCAATAAATAAAAAAATGAAATAATGTAAAACAGATTTGTTAAGTCACTAAGTAGAATGAGGTAGGATCTGCAGCTGAGAGTAGCCCTAGTACTCACCAGGAGTAGCTGAGCTGTGTCTGAGAACACCTGCCCTTTGCTGCAACGGCTGTTAAAATAGGTGCGGTATTTTATTCCATTACTTTCTTTAATTTTAAAGGAGCAGTTTTTCCCTCATCCACTGTTTTGATTTCCTTGGGTTTGATTACCTTGGGGATTACCACTTCAGCAGCTTTGGAGTGTCTGTGGTCCTCGTGGTGATGTGCAGCTTGTGCTCTTTCTGGGAACTGGAGAAAAGATTTTTTTTTTTGTTGTTGTTGCCAGCATTGCTGCCGGGGAACCAGGGAACCGGCCCTGCCATAAGAAAGGTTTCTCTCTTATCGCCTTAAGGGTGGCTTAGTGGTTAATTACAATTTGTTACAGAGCCACTAAATATGGCTGCTTGATTTGAAAGGATACTATTTTGAGGGTTTTTTTTTGTTTTGGTTTTTCTTTTTATACCTCTCTTCATAGCTGTGGGTTTCTGCTGTTATCTTTTAGTGCTGTTTGTGTGAGCTCTGCCGTTTAACATGCAGAGCTGTTCAAATGGACCTTTTGTCTGATAACAGAATTTGAATACAATTTCACTTGAAAATTGTACTATTTTGCTTTTAGCAAGTTAACATAAAAAGTGTATTTCTTGTGTGTTTCATGTCGTCNACAAACCTTGTTTTTCTAAAAATGCATGAAATGTGCATCTGTATTTTTCTTTATCGTGTAAATGCCAGTGGTGCTTTGTTGTTTCCTGCAGGCTTTTCATTTGTATTTTGAGGGTTAAATAACTTCTCTATTTTTTTTTCCTTGATCTATCGCTGTAACCACAGTAACCATTTTAACTCTGTTTGATTTAGTCCCAGTAGGCAAGCAAAAATTAATATTTAGAGCAATTCATAGGCAAAGCAAACTTATCTCTTCATCCCAGAGGATTTAAGAAATGAATTAATTAACTATTGTGGGCTTCAAAATTGGTGTAGTATTGACAGGTTAAAAGTTGTTTTGTTGTGTTTTTAGCTTTTTAACTAGCTCTGTACTCTTTCAGCTTAAGAAATGGACACCTCCAAAAAAATCCCAGCACTCATTGAAGCTGCTGTTGTAAAAATTCCAAACCAAACAAAGACCAGAAAACCTCCAAAAAATTAAACCAAACTACCACCACCCCCACAACCCACCTCTTCCCCTAAAACCTAGACAATCACCAGCCCTTCTCCCTGCTCACACTCGGTTCTCTTGGCCTTGGCTTGATTGCATTGCTGGAGGTGTGAGAAGTCAAAAAGGTGATAGTATCCAGCAACAGATAAGTGTAGCTTCACTGCAGTTACTATTCTGTTTCAAACCATCAAATTCTCCATGTTGAATACTAGGCATGTATGTCATTTGCAGATCTATAACTTCATTTATAGCATCAAACCACAAAAATTATAACACACTTGACTTGCTGCAATTCTTCTTACAGTTATATATATATAATTTATATTAGATATAGTACAAGAAATAGCTATCACCACACACATAATATGAATATTGTATAACTGTATGTTATAGCTAATATATAACTGTAGATAAAAATACAGCTATATACAGATCTATAAAACGTTATATTAGACACACAGAGCTGCAATATACAGTGTATATCAGATACAGAGACAATACCAGAGAGATATAACATATAATAATACAGAAGTATAATACATTCTATATCTCAGTGTATATTAATTTGAATAAATATATATTTCTGTGTATATTTATATATCTATTTTCAGTGATCAGTTTGATCCACATGTAGGCTGAAGTCTGGCATGTGTAAGCCCTTGAAGTGGGGTGGAAGTTTTTGACTCCTGGAGAAACAAGGGCCTTCATTTTCCAAGAGTGACATGTGTTAGCACAAAATAAATTTAGTTATGTCACAAATAGAATTGAAAATGGGTGTTTTGGAGATGAAAGTGGTCTCTTACTCACATGAGGCATGGTGAAAATAAAGGAATTGGTCATTAACATTAAATGTAATTCTACTTCTTACATTGCATGACTTTAAAATGTTATTTCATTGAATTTATAGCCTGATGGCATTTTTGTAAAAAAAAATTCTGCATTCTTAAATATTTTGTACAAGTCTTCTTCATTTCTTTCATTTGTAAGCAAATAGATATATAATATCTATACATCATCAAAGGTAATTATCTTAGTATGTTATTCCCTGTGTTGTTCAATTAAGAGCAAAGTGAAAAAAACAACAACAAACCAACTTAAGAAATAGAAAATCAAAATGCTAACATGACAGCAGCAATTCAGGGAGGTACAAGTGCATTGTATTTTATTTTAATTTGTTAGGTCTTTTGACAGATACTCTCCCATACTTTGATCTGCCGATGCACTCCGATTTCTACCTCTAGCAGTCTATTGCTAAGTGCTCTGCACAGTGCAGACACTGCTTTTGTTTGTCATCTCTTCAGGGAGCTTCCAGAGAGGCTAGGACAAGCTCACACACACCATGGAGTCAGAGAGGAAAGGTGGGAGAATAAGGGGGGGGATCTCCAAGTGTCATCACCCTGCCTGGTGGTGCTGTGATGGGAACTCTGCTGTGCTGCCTGCTGCTATAGGTCTGTGGGCTAGCTGGGAAGCTCCTGGAATTGGGGTTCTTCTCTTGATGGACCACAAAGCTACAACCTAAAGGCACAGGGTTTTTTTTGATAAATCAATTTGTTTTGTTTGCTGCTTTGGTAGGTAACAAGTGTATTGTGGGATTCTGTGCTGTACCAGGAAACTGGTCTTAGCCTAATTAATCATTAAAGGTTGTCAGTGTACTATGGTGGAGTTTATTATTAGAGAGACTGCGTGTATTTCAGAGCTGTGACCCTTTCATGAGTAACTATAGAAACTTCAGCAATAGTAGTTATTAGCTTAAATTACGGAGTCCATATTTTTAAAGAATATTGGCCAGAGTCAACGGCTAATAATTTTGGTGTCTAAAATGATGAAAGAAGGTTGTAAAACTAGAATTTTGGTTATTTAACTTTGAGTAACAATGTGATAAATGGCCTATTAGTTTTCACAAGGTCTCTCCCATACTTTTAATGAGTTCTAGAATATTTATATGAGTTATACATATATATAAATATATGTATATGTATATAAATATATATGTATATTTATATATATATATGAGTTATACATATAATATTTTTATGAGTTACACTAAAAAAAACAAGTAGCTTGCATATTTTTTGAAGTTATTGTATACAAAATATTTTATGTCCATGACCTTTTGACCAGATTCACAATTTAAGAGTGAAATTTGCTGAAATAGCAGATAAAATTGCTTCAGGTTTTTTGTTTTATTTTCAGTATGTCTCTAATATTTATGTCTCAATGTTACAGTTGATTTACACTGATAAATGAGGTGCTCAGAAAAATTCTGTCTCAATTTGCAAAGCAGTCTTAGGTGCAAGCGTCTCTGGTGAAATAGAACGGAAAAAGAAGAAATATCAAATGTGAACATTACTGCAGAATGTTGCAATGGCCTGGAGGTATAGCAGGTTTGAAAATGGGAATTGAGTATTTGTACAGCTAACGAGATAATTGAGTTGATAGTAGCTTCTATTTTGGAAGAGAGTTTAACCTTGGTCCTTTATGACTTACACTGCTTTATAATATTTTTGAAGAGTAGAAGGAAACTTGATTTGAAGAGTGGGAATATTCAAAGATCCTCTTAGCATTTCATGATATGCATGCAGAGGTCATTGTGGGGAGGTAGGTTATTGGATTGTATGAACAAAGCAATTGCAATGTAGTAATCCTGATGTTTTCTGTGTTCCTAGAGCTGTGGAATGCATGGGAGAGCTTACCATAATATACTAATAAGAAATAAACATGCTGCTCAAATGTGTTAGGATGGATTTTGTCTTAGTTAAGAGAAGAGGAAACCATTTAAGCAGTGGTGCTGTTTTTAAAGAAATCAATCACAACCATCATGCTCTGGACCAGATCGATGGAGTTGAGTGATATCCTCTGTGAGTAATTGGGATACAGAAAGCACGCTAGTGGGTAGAAATGAAACTTGTTTTAATAGCAGGATCACAATGTTGGAATTAGTCAGCAGAAAGAAATACCTGTTAACTTGACATAAAAGTTGTCCCTCTTGTGAGTCATTGAGCCGTTTGAGTAATTAATGCTGCCATTGTTTTGTTTTTCTATTCTTCTCTCTGTGTATATTGTATATTAGATTGCAGGTTATTCAGTCTGCAGGTGTTTTTCTGGCAGGGTTCCAGTGGCTTACACTGAGCCAGGACTGTCTGCTGACAAAGCAGTCCCTTTGGCTGCTGTGTCTGTTGTACAGTCTCCAGGGTACCTTCACATAAATAGTTTGTATGCAGTGGTTACCTCCTTGAACTAACGCTGAGAGACTAACTTCGTTCTTACACATATATTAATCTCATAGTGATGATTTAATAACTGGACCTCATAAATGTGTGACAGGATGTTGATTTGGCCAAATTTGCAGGGAATATTTTTTTGTGGCTTTGCCAGCATTTCAAGGGGAATCTGTCTGTCTGTCAGAACTGTGGATCTTGAAATCTGTGTCTTTATTATTACAGAAACTGGAGTAGTGAAGGTGCTTAAAAGGAATAGGCTCTCCAGAGAGGTTGTAGATTCTCCTTATCTGGAGACATTCAAAACCCGCCTGGACACATTCCTGTGTGACCTGATCTAGGTGTTCCTGCTCAGTCAGCTCAGAGGCTCCCCAAACCAAAATGCAGTAGCCAGGAGAGGCCACCTGGGAGCCCTTCATCCTGCTGACCTGATGTGCCCTTCTGAAGGATAATAACATCTAGTAATTGCAAATCTCTAGGGTATGGACGTTTTGTGTCTGCTAACTTGTGAAATCATGTGACAGATATCTTACGTACTTTGAATCAACCTTAAATTAGGAAAATCCACATACTCAAACCACCAAATTTTTATATAGTGTTGCTGTTTATTTTGCTAGTTTTTATGCCTTTCAGTTCTTCTGGGGTTGAGGGTTGCATCAGCTGATTAGCACTTAGATGTATGTTAAATGTTCTATAGCATTTAGGCATTGGACTGTCATTAGAATTGTGCAAAGACTTATGACTGTAACGCTTGCCTTTAAAAAACCAACAAAACCAAGCAATAACAAATTATCTTCTTCGTTATACTGTATGTGTTGCTCTTAGTTCAGGCTTTGGATTGTCAGGTTAACTGACAAAGTAGTCACATTTTTCTCAAAACTTGAATCCACTACATATTTGGCAGAGAACATGAGTAATAAATACATTTTCCTGTAAATAATACTTTCTAAATAACAGAAGCAAAACATTAAAGACTTTAGGCATTTCCCCTTGTGAGTCTGTTGGAAAACCACACTGAGGACTAAGAACAAAAACCTAACTTAGGTAGAAGCTTGTGGAGTGCTAGGGAAACAGAAACAAGAACTGGCTTTCTTGAATTGATGTAGCCTTATTGGTTGGTTATGTCACTAGTTAATTCTTTACAGTGGTGTAAGAATGGAATAAACATGTCTTAGGCATTTTTAAAGTAAAAATGTAAATACTGATATACGTTTTACATCTTGTTCTCTGAGGACTACAATATCTGCTTTTTTTTTTTTTTTTTTTTTTTTTTTTTTTTTTTTTTAAGAGATATTGAGGGGGTAGTTACTTGTATTTATCATCAATAGTCTTCAAAATAATTTCACCAGTGACTTCATTAATCCTATTCAGAATGCGGTGGCGAGGGGGAAAAAAGAAAAAAAAAATATCACTAAATAGTAATTAGCAGAATGAAATTGAGTTAGTAGGTGTGACATCCAATTATTTTCTGCCCTGGAGATAAATATCAAGTGAAGGTTGATATTACAGCTTCAGAGTAGCACCTCTGCTTCTTCCAAATCAGTCGGAGTGAGGAGTAGCCATGTTGTGTGAGGAGGAAAGATCGTGTCTTGGACCAGTGCAGCTAACACAGTTTGGTTCAGGCATGTGAGCCACTTGTGATTGCTGCTTTAATGAGGACTTTTCTCCACCAGAATTACTAGTTTGTGGCTGACTACATGGGAAGTTTAATTCTTATAGTCTTTCTGCTCTGTGGAGAAAACCCATTCCCTGGGTGGGTGTTGTCACAGGAAGGTCAAATGCCGTATCTGTACACTGGGGCTATTGCCCGAGTGTGCTGCTCGGATTTTTTCAAAGACTTGTGTGTTGCAACACAGCATCCTTGAGAGCTGACACTGAAGCACTGGATTGCTTCCGTGCGCCCAGATTTCCTCTAGGCTTTCCTACAAAGAAAGTAAGCTTTAAATACAGTTGTGCTTTGTGTTGTGACTGAGCTAACACAGATGTGTAATAACTGGATTCCCTTATCCATTGGCAGATTGGCATGGGGTGGAATGGCTGGACGTGACACACTATATCAGATTAGCTCTAAATGTGTAATAGTATCTAATAATTTATTATCACATAATGTAATCTATTATCACGTGCATTGCAACTAAATGCAGTCTCTGCAATGTTTTAGCTTGTTGTAGACATGGCTTAATCTGTGAAATGTGAGACATTTTCTTTCCCTCTCATTTAAAAAAGAAGCAAACGCATTTAAAAACCCTGGTGGGCTTTACTCTAGCCTTGTTTGGAAAGCTTTGTCACTGCCTCAAATTGATACCATGCTTACATTCTGTCCATGCACCCTTGTTTTAATTTCACTGCTACTTTGGCATGTGTTTTATACATTTAGCTTTTGCTAGGAAACTGCCCAGATTTTTTTGGTTTCGTGAGACTACAGGTTTCATCTTCTTCTTTCCTTTCTTGTTGGTTACTTAGTATAGTTCAATTAATTCCTGGTCTTCTGACAAAATAAGCTCATCGACTAAGAAAAACTTAACTGCTTCAATAGTTAGCTGTCAAAAACAATATCACAAATACTTTTATGACCATGTAAATTACTGTTTATAGAAAACTGAGTGTTGTTGAAAAGCTTCATTACTAAACAGATGTAGAACTGGGTTAGACATTTTATGTAGATTGTATAATTATCTGTTGGAAGTAAATGAAAAATGCTTTTAAGGGTTTTTTATATCTTGTGAAAATGACCTATTTCTCACAAGTGAGTTATTCTTCCATTCCATATTTTAACTGTATTGAACTTAACATCTTCCCTATGTACTATTTATCTTTGACTTTCTACATTATATGACTTGTGTAGCCAGCACTTTTTTGGGGTGAGAGAGGTGGTTTATTGATGTGTTTATATAGCTGTAAGGATTTAGTGATACTGATGAGATGCAGAAGTGTTTATATTGGATTCTTAAAGTAGTTCTGGTGTTACTTCCAATAAAGTACTGTTCATACTTGGTCCTCAAATTGTGTTGTATTAAATGCAGATGCATGATGCAGAGTAGTGTTTCTTGGAATGAGATTGGAGATGATGAAATGGAGTTCACTTGATGGGGATGTAGCACAGACATTAATAACTGAACAATAGACTCTTGATTTGAAGCAGTAATACTGTAGGGGGGAAGAGGCACTGATACAGTGGTGAGAAAGCTGCTGTGCTTCATTTGAAGGGGGACTACTTCTAGGTTAATGGGAAAAAAACCCTTCTCACACAAGTAGTCTTGACACTGGGTAGATCCTTTAACAGAATTTAAGGGGATGGATTTCATATTTGGTTGGTTTGGATGCAGTTTTCAGTTCTTACAGCTTTTATTTTCCATATATTTGGGTCATTAGTTTTACTAGTAACTGTTTTAAGTGGTTTGTTTCTTGGAAATAAGCACAAGTTTAAAGAAGTAATTTTGTAGGACTTTAATGAATGTGAACGAGGCAATGATCCATGCTTACTGTTATTGAGATGCTACTGTATCTAGAACAAATGTAAGCAATCTGATTTTAATGGTGTCTTGGAATATTTTTTCAGGCCTCAGTGTAGCTGGAATAAGCACATAGAATGTGGGAAATTTAGATGCTCATTGTTGTGCAGGAAATGAGGTTACTAAACACTTGTTCATCTGTGCAAATGAAATTCCATGCGTGTTTTAAAACTGTTAAAAAACCCTGTTGTTTAGCGTATACATATTTATACCTAGAATTCACATGTAGGTGCAAATTGACTTTTGGACTTGTTTGGGGGGGATAAAAGACAGCTCTGGCTAATGTTAATTATTTGCTTTTTCTGGGAGGATGCAAACTTTCTGACACTTCATAATTACAGCGAATCTCTTCCCATATTGTGTAGTTTATTTAAAAGAAAAAGAAAAAAGGAAAAAAAAAAAAAGAGCAAAGCATTGCCTTAAGTCAGCCAAAAGTAACAGCCACACTACATTGTGATACTTACTTCAGTCTTTCTCCAAAACCTTAAGTAGACCTTATGTCGTGGAAGGAAGATGTCCTGGATTTTATACATTTCCACGCTTTCCCAGTAAAGTAAACACTAACCAGCAGTTGTAGGAAAGACTGTAATTCGTTCCTAGCACAGTTTTTCTGTCCAGTGACATTTTTGCCTGAGAAAAAATGAATTCAGGGTCATATTTGCATGCTATTTAAATAAAACCAGTTTGTTGGTGTTAATGCTCTGTATGTAGAAATGTTCTATTTTAAGTAAATCTACAGTGTGGCGGCAGTGAAGACTTAGGAGGACCGAATGAGTGCAGTAGTCAGTGAAAGGCACATACTTAATACCAGCAACACTGATGTGTCATCCCACCCACCTCCCAGAATACCCAAGTTAGAGGTCTCACCTCTGGCCTGTTAGCAATAGAGCTTAGAAATGTGGTGCTCTTGCACTAGTAATAAACCTAGAAATCTTTACTTGGGCATTCAGGTTTATGGGCTTTTACTGGCCCTGCCTACGCAGGGGTCATGACTTTCTCCAATGAAAGCACACTAAAATCCTGCAGCATGTAAGAACATAGAAATCCTGAGGTAAGGAAGTTTTTAGCTGTAAAGACATTGTTCTCCAAAAGGAGCTCACCTCTTTAATTCTGAAATTACTGCTCAGAATATTATTACTCTTTTTTTAGGAGACATGTCATGTTGACCACATAAGCCTGTAATCAGTATAAGAACAGGTTTATCCTAATAGCTGGTAGTCTCCTTATTGGGGTCTATATTGCTAATATAATAGCACGTATTTTCCTGGTAGCCAATTTTGTATGGAGCTTCAACTCACAGGAAGAGCAGCAACATAGGAACTAAGGAGTACTTGGGAACAGGATTTCATTGCTCATTCATATATTTGTAACCTGGAATTTCTGGTAAGACTTTGTGGTCTTTCTTTTCCCTCTCAGTTGTCTTGAAGCATCTATTTTAGAAGAATCCAGCTTAGTTTGTTGCCTCTGGACTGAAAATCCGCTCTTTCCTCCTATGTTCCTTTTAATTAAGTTGATACAAAGTACTTCCTTCTACTAGTTTTTATATATTACTAATGTTTATAAGACTTTAATTATAAGACTTAGCTCAAAAGTGTCATTTTGCCAATAAATTGTTTTTTAGGCCCCAGCGTGTTCAGTATTGTACCTGGAGTATGTGAGGGTGGTTAAATGCTTTGTCCAGTTCCTCAAAGGCTGGCCGTCCTTTCACAGACTAGCAAAATGGTGTTGTGGTAGTAAATTAAATACCAGTATGTCGTCTTTTTTTTAAACTCTTCTTCCTAGTTGTAGTTAATCATTTGGTTAGTCCTTAAAATGTGCAGATGTTATCTGTAAAACCTTGTTGTAAGGGGTGGGGAGAAAACATAACAGATAGTGCGCCTTGATAAAAGGGGAAAAGCATGATGTACAGATACATTGTAATTTATTGTTTGGCTCTTTGCTGGTTTTTAATATTCTCACTTTTTATGCAATATGCATCAATCCCTGCAAGGGAGCTACTTCAGGCTGCCAATTTGACAAATGGTACATTTTAGTTGTTAATGCTTATTTGTAACTTTGAGTCTCTTTGAATATATTCTTTTTCTATATGTGTTTAAGGTGCTTTACCATGACTTAAAATGTTTCAATATTCACAAATATTTTTGTTCAGTTTCGGTATTTTTAGGAGATATTTAGGAGAAAAATCTAACATGACAGTGCACTATAGGCAATGTTGGATTTTTTTTTTTCCCCTAAGAATTATATTTTAATACATCCGTATAGAATTTTAAAGGGCTCTGTCAGAGTCTGTACTATTACTGTATTACTCTTTGGCTTCTCACTATGATTGGTGGGTTATTGAAACACAAGTAGCTATTAAGATTGATCTGAGAGATACCTGCTTTAGTAGATGAAAGTAGCCTGCTCCCCTATGGGGAATTAGTATGTAAAATCAGTTTCAAAGAAGAAGTGTCCATCTTCAAATTATGTTCTTTTGTCTGTTACCAGTCACCACAGTCTCCTTACTTGACCCTGTTCCATGTGAATAGGCTATACATTCAGCCTTGAGAACGTGCAATGGAGGTGCTGGTTTCCAGATCCCCACTGTTCTTGCACAGTGGCTTCTATGGTTCTGTGATCAGAGTACAAAAGGAAATAAATTGAAATTCAGTCACTCCTAAAGTTCAGCATGGAAAGGCGTTGTAGGAATTCAGATGTGATAAATGCCAGACACTGTTTATTTTATGTGATTTATGGAATGTCCCTGAAAATAGGAAAAAATAGTAATTCTTTCTGATGCCTTTTCTACAATTGCAGCTTGTTTGCCTTTTCCTGGTAACATCAGTGAATATTAGGTTATGGCTGTGCAAATCTGACAGCATGTGAGAAGCTGATGTGTGCTCACTTTTGGCTGGAGAGAGGCCTGCTAAGTTTCTCCCTAATACTCCTCAGCACTTGGGGTGTCTTCTTATGAAGCCAGTTGTCTCTTGCCGTGCCCGTGCGCTTCCAGAGCAAGACTAACGGCTGCTCTGCTGGGTCAATGCATACAGAGAATTCACAGGTGCTTGTTGGTGTTGGCTTCTTAGACCTAGCGCGAGCAGCTTGTGAATGCAGGTATCAAAAGGATACCTTTTTACTAAGAAAAAAAAAAAATGGGGAAGGAGGGGGTGGAAAAGGAGAAATTTAACACTTGAGGCTGCTTTGGTGCCTTGTTTCCAACTGCTCCACTCTGGTTTCATAGGTGGGCAATGCTGAAGATCCTGGTTGGCTGATGTCCCATGTGTATTTGGGCTAGCAAGGGTGCCATGTATTTTATGTCAGCAGCTCCTGGAAAAACAGTACCTTGCAAGTACACCTAAATGTCCTCCTCATTGCTGATGGTTTTTTTTTTTTTTTTTTTTTTTTTT
>VZTM01021508.1:0-12844 GCA_013400555.1 Jacana jacana
TACCTTTTACAGATTGCCCTTAAGTCTTGATTCTTCTTCTATTTGCAGGATAAGTTTTCCTGACTTTTCTCAGAATCAAGACAAGATTAGAAGGAAAGGATACTCAAGTATTCATTGGACTTTGTAGTGTCTGATTCTGTTTTAGACCTGTGCCAAGTACTATACCATGTACACTGAAAGGTATATTACTCTTATCTTATGAATTATTACTTGAGAAATAATCTCTCTTTTGCTTACAGGGGAGAAATCACTCAGATCTAAGAGTTTGGGAAAGTAGCCAATGAACAATGGAAAGCAGCAATCTCTTCTATATAGCAGATAAATTACTGTGGCATTGAAAAAGCAAATCCTTTCCTATGATCCCATATAATACCTTGTGACATTTTGAAGAAGTGTACAAGACCCGCAGCAGGATAAAGAGGCTACAAGTTAGGAGGCAATCAGGACCGTGCATAAACATTGTATAACCATCGCTTCATTTTAGCGTTCAAAGTTTGTGTGGAATGCAGCCACTTTCCTGCGAGTGGCATGATGACCATCACAACCACATTCCAATCATAGACAGAAAAATTACTTCCTGAACTAAAACTTCCTTTAAAAGTGCACCTGCTGTTTACAAAGAGATTTTTTGTTTCATTAGGGAGATCTTTGTGCTTATGTTGTTGTCAAAACTGATCTGGCAATTGCTTCCAGCACACATATGGATTTATCTCAGAGATGAAATTGTTCACTGGGAAGGTCAACTTCAGTGCTAGACATTGAAACAGTAATGTGAAATCAACTTGACAGTAACTACTTAAATTACAAAATTAAAATACCATATTTTCATTCAGTAAAGCCAATCCTATTTGATCTGTCTGAACATTTTGTCCTTGTCCAAATCGCTGAGGTCCGTAGTAATTCACAAAACCTTTTGTCTAGAATGGTAAAGAATAAATATGTTAAAAGCATGAAAGTACCAGGTACAATTAGTAAAACTAAGCACACAATACACATACATTTATATTTACATCCAAAATGCATACAAACTGAATTTTAATCAGAACTAATACAGAACAAAACCATAATTTATGATTCATTACAATATTTTACCATCTAATTTAGAAACATCTAAAAAGACAACCAAGATCCGTCATTGTCTTCACTTTCATAAAAAATTGGTAAAGGACATAAAATTATTTCTATATAGTTAATTATTATAAATACAAGAAGAAGCCAAGTCAAATAACTGAGCTTTCTATATGTGCCAAATCATGGAATCTCAATCAGATGCAGCATAGCACAGGCAATGAACAGTAACCACTGTTGGACATTTTTTTCTTACAAATACTAATCCTTTTTCACATGAGATCATTTGTGTTATGATTCTAACAGTAAAGACCAAGAGTGAGCACTTCTGCTAATTGGGATTTTAAGTTTCCTAGTGAGTTCTAGGTCACATGTGGGAAGTAAGATCACTGTCATGTGACCCGATGAGAACATCCTTTTCTGGAAAATAGTAAGTATGCATGGAGTAGACAAGCAAAAAACATACAGAATTTGTTTTGGAAACAGTTACTCTGTGCAAGTCATATAATCTTGCTTTGGACAACTTTAGGCTCATTGTGCTATTTTGGTTTTGTGGACAATGAAAAAATCAGTATTTGGGATTAACACACATGCTATTTTTTGTCTATTACCATCTGACCAGTGAACTCAATCTGATAAAGCAAGACACGCATCAGAGGAATTTGTGTTAATTTTCCAAATAGCAAAACAACAAAAGAAGTCAGGTGAAGATGAGAGAGATAAAAGCACTAAAGCTGAATGCTTTTTTAAATCATAAAATGAATTTTAAAAATTTTCTAAAGAACATATGATGCATTTTGCTTTTGCACACTGGGTCACTTTCCTTCAAGTCTTTATTCCTGGACTAACCTTCTTAAAATAATTTGTATTATCGCTATCATTTAGAAAGATAGGGCAAGAAAACGACTTCTGTACAAAACACCTAAAGTTTTTCTTTTCCATTATTTTCTTTTACTTTTCTTAGTGGTTTAAGAATGTCTGATGATGGGGTTTTCTTCGGGGACTAAAGAATCAAAAAAGCAAAATCCACCAAATTTTGAGGGATCTTCTTTCTCTGCTATGGATATTTGACATCTGAGCTGACTGTGTATGTTTCTCATGTAACCAGAACAGGCAACCAGTTGATACATGCATTCCCACTGTCAGCTGCCACAGTGAAACACATCACTTCAGTTGGCCTTAGGTCTGTGAAGCTGCAGCTCATGTACCCATACTCATTTGCTACCAAGTTTCCCATCTGTCTTGCTGCACCTCTCTGGGGTCTGCACTCTGTAACACGGAATGAACACACTTGTGGACCCTCCATGGAAGGTGGCTTTATTTTCCTGGGATTTCTTAAGTTATGCAGGAAAGACATAAAATAGCAAAACCCCATCAAAACTGAGAAATAGTGCCATTATTGTGCCATTACAATCATTTTCCTTAAAAGTACTTTTTGGTTTTTCTTTTTACAGCACAAATAAATCTCTGTTTCTTATTGGCAACCATGGGGGGGGGTTGGGGGAGGGTTACCTCAACATTCTCCATTGCTTCAGATATTCTCTCTTTCAAATCTGTAGAAGAGTCATGACTGTGGTGTTTGAGATCTCTCACAACTATGTCAAAGTGATTGCCCTTCAGCTGGCCAAGTCGAAGGTGCTGACTCGCTGAACGTATGTTATGTAGTCTCATGCCCTTTTTTTCCATTTTGCTTCCAATTTCTTTCAACCTGCATAAATAATTGGGAGAAATTATGAACCATTCTCTACTAAATCTATCCGACTTCTTGTAAATATCTTCTTCACCTTTGCACTAGAATTAAAAACACTAAAACAAATAAAGGGAATTAAAAACAAATTATTATGAGAAAAACAAATAAAAAACACAGACAGAAAGCTTAAAATTTATAGTTCACAAATACTTTCTAAATGTTTGCTTCCTTTGCACTTATATTCTGTAGCTCAACAGACATTAGAGTGAAGCAATTCACTGAGCTTTCTCAAGGCAACTGCACTGATTTTTGCATTTTTCACTGAAAAACAAGTAATTTACTCTTAAGTCCTAAAAATCTGTTTTTTATTAAAAAAAAGAAAGAAAGAAAAAGAAGAGTAGTGTGCATTAATAGATTCTAAACCACAATTGCTCTTTCTTGGTCAGCCTTAACAAAAGCAGACTCAGACACTGATTCTCTGGGTATGCCTGCACATGCTTGTAATTGGAAACACGGCTGACAGTTCAAGTACTTGGCCTTTAAAGTATCCACTCAATCTTTGTTCTTATGTGTAAGTTATAGTCATTTAAATCAAAGGCAATTTTCAGCATAAGAGCTTACATTCTAACCAATACTTTAATAATTTTATAAATTATTTATTTTCACTGTTATGCTAGTGACTTGGAATAATTTAACTATTTTGCTTAATCATTTAAACATTAATGCAACGTTTTGATAATTATCACTTGAATATCTGGCCTCACAACCCAGTTTGCAGTGGAATTTTACTATTGTTAGAGATTTATGTTAGTGATAAATCCTAAAAACCTAAATCCTACTTTTCCGTATTTGGAAAGTGTACTTTGTTGCTAAGACCAAAACCCACTAGAAATTTACAAGCTGAAGTAAGTTATGGTTTTGACCCCAGCAATTTTTTACTGTTACTATGGCAGAACTTTATATATATATTTACCCACCAAATTGGCTACAGAGACTAACAAAAAGAAGGAATGGAAAAGCACATCTTGTATTGTTGACACATTATTCAGACTGTATTTTCTGCCCGCAGGTTTGATGATAGTTACTTAATCTCATGTTTCTAGACTGGACAATACAACAGTAGTTGATAATTATCTCTCAAAGACAGCACCTGCCCAAAGTATATTTGTAATTATTTACTTCAGTTTTGTAGCTGTATAAAGCTTTTATGTTGTTGTCTGTGGACCACAAGTCCATACTTTGATAGTATGTGGAAAAGGGTTGCATCATGTAATAAAGGGTTCTTCATAGTTCCAGCTAATGGACAGTATTTAAGAAACTGTAAAGTGGATCCCATAAGCCTGCATTGGAAGGAGACTGTTGCAGAGGACATAGCACATTTGTATCATGAAAAATACTGAGAAAGGCAAGATTTTTCTTTAAATTCCAACACCAGGCAACTTCAGCTGCAAGCTGTGTATTCCTTAAAGCCACAAAATATTAAAGCCTTTTCCACTGTGCTCTTATACTGAAAAAAGGAAGACACATCTTACTGACTCAGAAGATCATACCAGGCCGATACTTATTAACATATAGAACAGATATACTAAAGTGAATGCATACAGATTGTATGTACCTCTCAGGAGTCACCTTCTTCACCACCATAGGTTGATAAGTGATGGCCTTCTTGTCTTTGATGCCAGTGTAACTGAAGTCTGAAGGAAGAACACCAAGTTCAGCAGCCAAAAAGCCTATTGCTTCCAGTGTTTCTAGATTTTCTTTCTCAAGGGTGAAAGCTGAAATGGTAATTTCAGAATTATTAGGAATTTGCACTTCTAAATCTTGCAGGTTCTTCCCTTCAAACTATAGTAGCATGGGCACTGTGACGAAACCATCTTCCCACCCCACAAAACTAAAGGAAATGGGGCTTTTTCAGTACAGAAAGAGAAAATAAAAGACATGGTACACAAAACTCTTCAGAACAACCAGGAAGCCTGTCTCCTTTAAAAGCACCACCTGACAAAATCCAGCACAATTCAATGAACATGCATTGACATTGCTAGAAACATTCTCTATGTCAGAAAGCAACTGGTTTAAGGAATGAGATGAATCTAGACACATCTTCTAAATTCCCCCAGTTACTCCCTCTTTTCCCCCAGTTATTCCCATTTTTCAAGGGAAAATTGGCACACAGGGAATGACAGAGCTCGTGCTACAACCGAAAGAGAGCTGTAACCACCAGCACTGAACAGTTTATGTAAAATCACTGCATTAACTTGATTAATCTGTCTCATTCTCCAGTGATGTAGCCACACTGCGTTAGTAATGATTTTATTTCAGCATAAACAATGGGTGAGCCAGGCCTGTGTGTCATACAAAAATTATTCTGACTCTCAGTCTTACAAAAGAACACAATACCTCACTCCTTCACTACAAAAATGTAGGATTTACCTGTATAAAGATCTTGTTTTTCTTGACAGCCACCAGCAGACCTTTTTCTAGACCAACTTTTTTCTCGAAATCGTACTGTTATTGACATATTTGGCTGATCATTGCCATCTGTCACAGTAAAAGACTTTGTTTCTAAAAGTTTTCCAAATTTTCTATTGACAAAGTGGTGAACTACTTTCCTGTGCTCTTTGTTTCCGTCAGGCTGAAAAGAAAACGTCGAATTTTCTAGCTTTGCGTCTAAAAATTTAAAGAAATGACTGGCTTCCTCTTCAGTCACTAACTGACGCAGTTCTCTGTAGTCGGCATTTCCTCTGACAATCATGGCATTGCCTTTCGTAGCAGTGACCAGGAAGGGGAATTCCTGCCGAATGGCACTGTGCAAACCAGCTCGATTTCTCTTGTCCAGTACAGGCCCCAGCGAGAGCTCCCCAGGGCCGGCATCACCAGGAGTTTCCAAGTCCCACGCATCCCTCAGGTCACGAGCAAATTTACGGAGCAGCTCCCTCGTGGGTTTGCCTAGCAAGGAATCCAGTACACCGGCTCCCCCCAGGCCAGAGCTCAGCTCGGGTTCGCTCTCATGCTGCTTTTTGCCAGGGGACGCAGATGGGTCGCCTCCTGCCTGGCTCGGGGGATGCTCTGAAGGACCGGGCGCTCCATCACCTCGGCCTCTGGCACACGGGCCGGGAGGCTCCTTTCTCAGCCTTTTGGGTGCCCACAAGCCCTGGCTACTTTGTTGTAGCGGCGCCTCGAGGGTTTCCTGAGGCGGTTCAGCCTGGGCGTCCCGAAGCCGCTGTTCGGGCACCTCAATTTCTGTCACTATGAAGTCACCGGGTGAGTTTTTGATCGTACCGAGGAAGCCAAGGTGATCCGTCAGGTAGCTGAAAGAAGGGAGCATGGCCGCCCTGCCTGTCCCTCCTCCCGGCCACAAGGACCGCCACACCTGCAAGGGTAGGGCGGGGAGATAAAGAAACAGGGAGGGGAGAAGGGGAAAATATCAACTATTAAAGAAGAGGCTGCTGCAAAGCGGGGCGGGAAGGAGGGATTGTCGCCGGCACCGCTCCCGTCCCGAACGGCCGTTACGGGCCCCGCCGGCCCGACCCGGCCCGGCCCCCCAGCAATCCCCGCCAAGCGCCGCCAGGGGGCGCCACGACCCTCCCACGGGGGAAGGGGCCCCAGGACGGTACCAACTTGTCCAGGTGCGTGGGGAACTCGAGCAGGGGACCCCTCCCTCCCTTCCTCCCCCCCTCACACACACAGCCACCCCCGCGGCCAGCCATGGGGCGCGCCGGAGGAGGCGGGGCATCTCGCCGGCGGCCTATGGGAAGGCCGCGCGGGCGGGGAGCGCTTCCGCTTTCTCCTCACCGAGCCGCTGTCTCCCCGCTTCCCCCCAGTGATGCCAGGCATCGTCAGAGGTGGGTCCCCTCCCTCTTAAAGGGGAAGTGATGCTGTGGGAGCGGCTGACGTGAAGCGAGGCGGGCGGGGACGTGGGCGCCGCCGCCAGGAAGCGACGGGGGTCGGAGGTGAGGTGAGGTGGGAGGCTAGGTGGCTGCCGTGGCTCCCGCGGCTCCCGCCGCCGGTCGAGGCTGGGGGAGGTGGCGGTCGCCTACCGGGGATGGCAGGAGCGGCGTCGTGTTGGGCCGTTCCGAGGCGAGGCGAGGCCTGACGCCTCTCTGGGCGTCCGGAAAGCGGTTGAGGAAGCTGTGAGGAGAGGCGCTGAGGCGGTCGGTGTCGGGCCTGAGGCGTTGCTGACGCGCCGCAGCCCCCGGCGAAGCTTCTGAGTAACGGCGTCGTTGGTGTTCCTCAGGGGCCGAACATGAGCAAGCCCGTAACGACTTCGACCTTCGTCCGCTGCATCAGCTACGGGCTCATGAGGCGGCTGGCGGACTTCATCGACCCGCAGGAAGGGTGGAAGAAGTTGGCAGTCGATATAACCGATCCCTCCGGTGAAAGCATATACAACCAAATGCATATAAGGTCCTATCTATAAGTCACGTAACACAGTCTTCTTTATTAATTGTTTAACTGTCCTCCCCGTGCCACTGTCCACCCTATCACTGTAACTGCCCTCTCTCCCTGTGCTGGCAGAGGTACTTAAGAACTCCTCCCGCAGTACCATTTCCGTAGGGAACTCAAGGTAATTACTCCCAATTGCTCTGTAGTTCAGCTTTCAGAAAAGCTACAGCCAAAGAAAATTGAGTAAGGAAATTAGAATTAATTAGCTGGGGACGTATGTGTTTAGAGCGATACAGCATTAGCTGTGTAACTTTCTGGGCCCTAATAAGTGTTGACTTCATTTTGCATCTTCACGCAGGAGCAACACAGGAGACAACTGGACTGTAACTGGTAATTTGTTCTTCCCAAGAATGCCCAGCAAATGTGGAGAGCCCGAGGCCCAAAACTAACAAATGTAATTTAGCAGTAGTGTCAGCAGTATTTTATGAACACCTTATTGCTTGAAGGGCTTGTCGAATCCTTGGGCTGTTTTAAAGATTATGAGGTTATAAATACCCTATGTATCGTCTTCGGTTTCCAGTCTTTCTAGTGATGTTAGTGTTAAATCTTTGTCTTTCTATAGTAATAATGAATTGGCTGGAGTAGTGATCTCAAATTCTGCTTAATGCACATCTCAAGGTGTTCAAAATGAAGTGTGAATGCCAAATGGATGGGAAACACATGGCTTTTTTTCCATTTGATCTGGCTCTGATTTGCCCTCTCTCCCTTGCTGACACTCGTCTCTGCTAGTCCTATGCACTGACACATTATGGGTCCTGGACAAAATGTTGAAGCTACGTATGCATATTTTTCCATTAGTTTTTCCCATATTTTGCATACTTTTTCCTCTGAGTATGAATTTATTTAGGTTTTTTAGCTGCATTTTCAGATTTGCAAATAGTTGTGCAATACAGTTCAGCACATTCAGATTTCTTTTTTAAGTATTTCTTTCGATCGTTTGCCTTTAGTCTCTTTCCCTTCTTCATGGTTCTTGAGGTCACTGTTATTTTTTTTTTAAAGTTGGTCTTAATTTATCTTTTAAGGAGATTTGAGGCATTTGTACAAATGGGAAAGAGCCCCACCTGTGAATTACTTTATGACTGGGGAACAACAAACTGTACAGTTGGTGATCTTGTGGATCTGCTGATCAGGAATCAATTCCTAGCAGCAGCACACCTTTTGCTTCCAGGTAATTGTTACTCTTGTATGTTTTCCACTGTGTTCTCAGTTTTCTAAGATGCTAAAGAGCTTCATATAACTTAAGAGTCAGAAAGGATTAGGTCTAAATAACCAAAAGTGGATATATTTTTCAATATTTGTAATAACAGTTTAAATAAGAATTTCAACTTGAAGTTAGAGTCCTGCTGCTCACACATGGTGGCAGAATATGACCTCTTGTCTCCTAGTCATAGTAAATACTGGCATTAATGTTGTTTTTTCTGATTCCTAATGTAGGTAACGCTTTTTCTAAATTCCATTTTCAGAAGCTGTAAGGATCCCACAAGAAGTTACATTACCTCTTTCTTCACAGGAAACCTTGCCTATACATGAGAAACAACTGCCTGTACAGGAAAAAGAAGTGGCATCTGGAAAGCCTGCTTTAGCTCAGAGTACTGAGAAACAGCATTCGGCTCCTTCCTACTTAAGTCAAGAAAACAGCAGCTCACAGTCCAGTAGCACAGGTAGGCACGTAGTTTGGTAGAATTGAGTACAGTCTTTTCTGCTGACTGATCCTTCACCCCACGTGAAATAAACCATAACAGTGTGTCAGCGTAATGACTGGATTCCTATCACTGTTTGTCTCTTGGAAGTGGCATCTTGCCTTTGCTCTTGTTCTGTGTGGATGTAAATTCAGCTTGGGTAATAAAATGTCTGGATGTGAGATGCACCTTGCCAATAAGGCAGCTACTGTGATGGGAAGCTTGACTGTTAATTTGCTATTTGTTTTGTGCTGTACATAATCTTGTTCCCCTTTTTCAATACTGATTTTATATGCTGTTTAGCATCTTGTGTTTCAAAGCTGGTTTTTATGTCAGAAATTACTTAAGATGTGATACATTTTTATGTTTCTGGCAACAATGCCAGAGTGGACCTTGAGGAAGGAGCAGACTAACTGTGTACTTCCCTAGAATGCTTTCTTTAGTCATCCTGTCTGACACAGTGCGATTCGCTCTGTGCTGCACATGAAATTTCTAATTACTGGCATTATGAATATTAACAAGAAAATATAATAAGGTGGCCACTACAATGCTAGTTGTCAAGAAAATTATGTGTAGCTATATATATTTATCTGCATTTTCCCTCTCCCCCCCCCCAGCCATGCTGTCTTTACCATGAAGCTGGAAATAGCACTCTGCTGGTAGCAAGTTTTTTTGTTTAATAGAACTGCAGCAGAGAATCTTTTCAATATATGTTTGTTCATAAGTGAAAACATCATTGTGATAAATGGCAAATATGTCTTTCAGATTTCCATAATTTTTCGTTTTGTGACTTGGAAAGTATTACAAATAACTTTGATGTGCGACCCGAGTCAGATGGAGGTAATAAACTGGGAGAAGGTGGCTTTGGGATTGTGTTCAAAGGCTACATCAATGGCAGAAACGTGGCTGTCAAGAAACTCGTTGCTGTGAGTTGCCCTGGATATTTCTCTCTTAATGACTGTGTAGTTTATAATATAGACTTGTTCATCCGTGGGAAGTGTTGAATCATGTACTTCAAAAAGTGTCACTGTGCTAAACACTAGCTGAGCTGAGAACCTTATTCTGTAGTCCCACGGGTGGTGTGAGTTGGCACAGTCACCGGAGTCAGTGTCTTGCCCTTTCTGTAGCTCTCCTTTGGGTGGCTCCGGCGAGCTGCCTGCCAGAGACGGTGTTCCCGCAGTTCCCCTCCCTGCCCTGCGTGCAAGAAGTGGCAGAAGGGAAAGGGTGCTTAGGGAAGTTTGCCTTCCCGAGTCTCAAGTGAATGATTCACAAAATAGGTATTGCCACAGAATTTTACTCTTTGTAACCAATGGTTTATGTGCAGAATTAATTTTGTAACGAGGAAGTGCTGTCAGTGGGTAACTGCAGTGTAATAAAATGGATAAGCCAGTGACTGTGCTGAAACTGGATCCCCTTGTCCAATAATAGCGTGTTCCAAGGTATTAAAAATCATGTGTTGATACTTTATTTTTGAGTTGTTTAAAAACAAATATTGTAAGTACTGAAGCAGTTGCTAAGTGTAACTAATATAAATAAAAGCTTACAATTCCAATTTTCTTAACAACTGTGCATTTTAATATGGCCAGCAAGATTAATGTCAAATACTTCCTTTGTAGATGGTTAACATTAGCGTTCAGGACTTGAAACAGCAATTTGATCAAGAAATAGAAATGATGGCAAAGTGAGTACAGTATTTTATGTTGTCTTTATAGCCTTTTAGGGGAATCTGAGTTGGCAGTTAACATGTTAGCTGGCGTGATCCTTATTTTTGTCTTTCTAGCATAACTTAATGATTTTGACATTAAGTGACACTGTTTCATGTACATCAATGTATTTTGTTAGTTTTAAAGCACCAGTGCAGCACCGTGGCTATGTGCAGTATGGATGAAAAAAGTAATTTGGGATTAAGTTCTTTCTGCCTTGTATTTTCTTCAAATGTTGGGAGTCTTTCAGAGCATTTATGAATGGACTTTTCTTTGCCATAGGTGTCAGCATGAGAATCTGGTAGAACTACTTGGTTTCTCAAGTGATGGTGCTCAGCCGTGTCTGGTGTATGAATACATGCCCAACGGCTCACTGCTTGACAGACTGGCTTGTCTGGTAAGTAAAACCTGTTCTAACTTCCAGTTGACTTCCTTCACCAAGGTATAGATGCCTATGAAGTGTCTTTGGAACTGAATTGTAATGACCAAATGATGTTTTACTAACTTCTGTGTTCTAGAAGACAAATGTGATAACAGGTATTTTCTCAGTAACGTTTTTATAGAAACGTTTTGGACGCATCAAAGCCAAAGCAGGCTGACCACACAATGTTGGGCACTAGTACCTCGAGTGACGCAGGAGCTGGGACTTGCTGTGCCAGTGTAGAGTGGAGCAGGGGGCTCTGCAGTTTTGTTTCTGGTTCTACCTGTTCTCTGCTAGATCTTGAGTAATTCTGCATTGTGAAACCACCCTTTATTCATTGCCTTTGTGATACTGACTATAACACAATGTTCAGGAAGAGATATGTAGAACACGAACTGCCAAAAGAACAGTGAAATACTATTTCTTTTTTTTTTTATTAGTATTTTGTGTAAATACAATGCTTTCTTCTGATGTAATCAAATTACGTGATTTCTAGCCTTGGCCTTTAATAATGTGTTTATTTGGTTTTGGTAAAGGAAATCTGTGTATGAAGGACAAACAGTAAGCCAGACTTAACCTAGTAGATGAGTGTCTGTGTCAGTATGTTAAAGGAGTTTAAAAAAGTCTGCTTTTTACTAGGTAGATACTTTATACTTTTTTTCTGCTCTGGTCTTTCTGTTGTAGCGGCTCAAGCATCGATTTGGTAGGTGGTAAAGAGCTGGGTTAGGGAGCTGATCAAGCTGAAGATACACTTGGTGAAAAAAAATCTTTCCTTTTCACCTGGAGAAGTTTCCTTTGCAGGGCTCTGCAAATATAAATACTTCTGCCCCAGAAGGGAAAGAAGTGGTGTTAGGTTGAAGAGAGTGGCAGTGTCTGGGGAAGGGACTGGATATGTTTGGTAGCACCGCTGCCTCACGTTGGTGTGGTTGATTTGCTTGGACACAGTTAAACATTGGCAGTCCCTTTTTTTAAACTGACTTGGTGCGGACGGAGGAGAGACTGAGTCTTATGGCAGGGCAAGCGTATCTGTAGAAATGAGCAGTGCGTGACAAGGATGTACGTGAAAATGTTCATCCATGTGGCTTTGGCCATTATCATCGAGTGAGCTTAATAATTGGTGGTAATTGAACACTAAAGTAGAAGTAACTGAGGCCTTTACAAGGAATAGACAAAATTGGATATAAATAATCAGGATCTATAAACCAGCAAGAATCATCTCATAAAGTTGAGTAGGTGAGGGATGTGCATACTGAATGTGTGTTCTTAACTTCATTTTGTGACTTCGCTGCAGGTGCTTGAGGCACAGACTTGTTTAATGTCATCTCTTTGGGCTTTGAGGAGCAGATGAGGAAGGTGGTAGAATCATGAGATGCTCTAATCCTCTTCCCTTAGCCACTGACAAGATTAGGAAGTGGTTTTGAAATGTAGGTGTCTTCACTTCTATGGTCTAATTAGTAGCATGAATCAAGCTCAATTCTTGAAGGGGCAAGTCCAAAACCACTGAAATACTGACTTTTTATTGTTAGTAAAAACTATTGATTGCTTTGAGAGGTTTGCTTTGGGTTAACAGGCGCTGGTGTTGGTGCTGGTACGATGTGGAAGATGTGGTAGATAGAGGTAGTTGTTAGCAGTGCAGCTGGTCTGGTAGGGTCAGAGCAGAATATTATCAAGAGCAAAAGGAAATAGAAAAGGAAATAGGTGAATTACTGTAAGGCAAAACACAGAAGAAAACTAAATGTGACAAATGCGTGTGTGTCTGCCCAAGTAAATTAAGAAATGTATGCTATTAGGCTTTTTAATGATTTACTTGAAAACCATAAAACATAACACTATAAAAAAA
>VZTM01021510.1:315-13468 GCA_013400555.1 Jacana jacana
ATGTTTCCTTCATTGATAATGCTAGCAAATGCTTGTAATCAGAAAAAATCGAGGGTCAGTCCTGCAGCTTTGCTTTAATTGTGCTCCTCTTCAGATAAGAATCTCTTCTGGGTGTAAATTGCCTTGCACTCCCTGCATGTATAATGTCCAATTGAGTTCAGGGAAGGGCTTGCAGTCTTAATGAAAGAAGAAAACATTCAGAAGTTAATTTTTATCCACATCATAAACTTTCTCTGTGCCTTCCACAGATAAGGATATAC
The DNA here is from genome assembly GCA_013400555.1 of Jacana jacana. NCBI lineage: Eukaryota > Metazoa > Chordata > Aves > Charadriiformes > Jacanidae > Jacana > Jacana jacana. Next base: position 576 of record VZTM01021510.1, read on the forward strand.
AAGCAGAAAGTGAAGTAGCAATTAAAAGAATCAGTGTGATCACTTTATCCAGAACTGAGATAACTAATGTATCCTACACAGGGAGGTTTCACCTTTGTTCAGATAAAATCTGAAATATTCTTTGTTATGCTCAGAACTACAATCAAATGAACCACAACTGCTATTTGTGGGTGGTGAAGATGGGTAGTTTCTAACTAAGGGCATTGCCAAGTTAATACAAATGATGTGAGAACTCCAAGTGCTTCTTTCTCAGGAGTCATTCCTTGCTTTTTTAAATTTTGTCTTACCAGATTTGCTACTTTCCCTTCTTTATACTATCCCTAATCAATGCTGCAGGTCAGGTTGAAAGAATGGACAGCCCTAGAGCCACACATTTAAACCACTTTGATGCAAATATTGATCCAAAGAGCATAGACATGTGGAGGTGCTGCTTTTTTTAATGGGCAAGCTTCCCCCTCCCTCCCTTCCATGTTTGCACTTCATGAGATAAAACAGAACTGCCTACCCAAGAGCAGGAAGGAATACGTGAATTAAGAGGTCCAAAGACAGACCAGCCTCAATGATGAATTCTGTTAAATCCAGAAAGCATGATGCCATCTGCATGAAGTGCAAGTGCATTTCATGGCCTCACTTTCTTAAACATTTCGGTTTCTTCATTCACACTTTCTAGTAAGGGTACTTTGGCAAGCAACATGTACAGTGGTGGGAGAGAAGTAGAGCTTCATGTCAGCATGAACGGTGCTGCTGACACAATGTCCACCACTGCCCGATGCTTAATTCCCATGTACACAAGACTATCAAAGCATTTTATTAGAAAGCCACTGTCCACAGCTTATATTTAGAAGCAGAGAGCGAGTCCAAGCTGCAATCCAAAGATGAGATCAAGGGAAGGAAAGAATTCTAAGGACCGCTTTGAAATTCAACACTAAAAAGATCTGACATTCTTCTATCTGTAGGCATTTTTAGGCTGGACTGAAAATAAAAAGAAAACCTGTTTGTACAGAGAAAGCTTGCCTGGCCCTGTGCCAATACAGGAAGTCTATCAAAGCTGGGCAGTGTTTGAAAGCAACAGAATACTAGAACCAAAAAAAGAAAAGGGGGGTGTGGGGGTGAGAGAAACTAGAATGAAAAGACTTAGTTCTACATTGCCTTTTTTTTCTGTTTTTCAGATGGCTGTGCATGGCTGTTGGTAGCTATACCACTCCCTGTTTATTCAGCTCAAGCCACGAGCTCTCAATATGCGTGGCCTGACTTCAGGTGGCTGTTGCACAATCACAGCAGCACAGTTTCAAGGAGGACGTGGACACAAGCGTCTGTATTTATATCAAAACATTAGGATGAATCAATCCTTTCCAAGATAAAACTACCAATCACCATGGGATAAATCAGGTTGGGTGTTCAACAGCATATGTAAAGTAGTCTCCCTGAGGGTTTATCAGAAACACTAAGGCCTGAAGATAGCTCCAAGGGGTCAGAAGAGGATTTGTTTTGTGGTGGAGAACCACTCACTAGACACATTCACAACACACACAAGCACACAGTTATAGCAACACAGGGAATGTTGTCTTCCAGCCTTTGACCTTGGAAGAACGTTAATTCTTAACAAACATCATCTGGTTTTTTTAACTTCTTTAATTTCTTTTTTTTTCCTTCTTTTTTTTTTTTTTTCCCTTGGAATTTCTGGCTGTAATATATTCAGGTACAAATGGTGCTGTCATCTTGAGCTACAAGTTAGAAAGTTATTACTTTTAATATGCCACTACCTTAGGCCTCTACTGTTATGTAAAAGAAAAATAACCTTGTGTGACAGTTTAACATTGATCGATGTGCCTGCCAAATGCAAAGAGATAAATAAGCAGGTGATGAATAAACAGCACTTCAAGTAAAGACATTACGCTGCATGCATAAAACGACGCCAGGCACCTAGGAGCTGTGGGTGGCCGAAGGTTAGCCATTTCATGCCCACTCAGTAAAGCAGACTTAATCGCTTCCAATATTTTCTGTTAAAAAGCACGCTTAATGAGCCAATTTCACAAGCCCAGAGAAACTGATTATTATCTCCGAGTTCCAACTGAGTTGGTTGTTTTCCAAGAGCCAGTTTTTCCTTGACGGGATAAAAACCTTTTAGAAAAAAAAAAAAAAAAAAAAAAAAAAAAAAAAAAAAAAAAAAAAGAAAGAAGAAAAAAAAAAGAAAAAAAAAGGAGAGAGAGAAAGAAAGAAAGAGCGGAACGAAGAGGAGAGCGGGGAGGGCGCAGGTGGCACTAGATGGCAGCGTTGCTCTGCCGGCGGGGGCTGCGGGAGGCTCTGCCGTCCCAGCCGGGCAGGAGGACTGCCCCAGGGAGGAAAAAGAGACAAAGCAGGGCCAGTTGCCCCATCCAGGCTTTGGTAAGATGAGCAGCAGCCTGGGTTCTCTTGTAAAAGCCAATGGATGAGTTACTTTGGGGCAGCAGGGATTTCACTACGGCGTGAATTTTAACTGAAGTCCTACAGGGATCTGCTCCTCACTGATTCAGAGCAATCCTCATTTCCAAGGGTACTCGTGCTTTTGGGAAAGAAAATAAACTGGTGAGGCCTCACCCCTGCAATAGGGAAGGGCCTTTGCATCAGGGCACTGATGCTTCTTGCATGGGGATGGTGATGTGCCACCCTCCAGCTGCTGAGTACCATTGTGAAAGCCAATCACACAGACACACAATACCAAACCCAAAGCAAAACACAAAAAAAAGCCCCCAGACCAGGATTATTGTCACCAGCAGCAGTTAGTCAATCACCACTTAGGAAAGAAACCTCAGCAACTAGACCTCAGCATATAATTAACTCACATATTAAAAAAAAAAAAAAAATCAAATTGAAATGAACTGTTGTTGGATTCTAAATCAGAAGCCAAGTTAATTATTTTTTATGAATATTCATAGGAAACTTGTACAATTTCCAGACTAGGCCTTCAATTACTAATCAGTTAACTAAATAACTGGTATGACTACTTCTTCTCAGGAAAAACTGATTTTTAAATGAAACAGCCAAGCACATAGAAACATTTTAAAAATTAGAAGACATTGTTGGAAGCTGGATGGTGGAAACCTACCATTTAGATCGTGGATGCAACGCAAGGGAGAGTGGAGCATTTTGAAGGACGTGATGCTCCCAGACCCAGACACCCTACAGAGTGGAGACAGAACCTGCTGCATAAGCAGAAGCAAAGGCTGTTGTGCTGGCCCAGGCTTTCTGACTGTCCTGTCCAGCAGCCCAGCTAGTGGTACACACAGCAGCAAGCAGTGGAAACAGCTCTTACCATGAACACACCTCCGCCTCCCTCACAATATGCTACTCAATTAGGTAGTTGTATTTTCCAGAGGCCATTCAACTTGTCCAGTCCCATGGGTTATCCACGGGCTAAAACACAACTGTGAAACTCCGCAATTACATCGTACGGATGCTCCCCTAACACGTTCTGATGAGAAATACAACAAATATTTAGGAAATAGGGGTGCAATTAGATACAAGTCACCATGATTTCTAGAAAAACAGATCTTTGAGACATTGCTATCAGAAGCTAAAGGCAAAGGCAGAGAATGTTTGGGCAGCCTCTACCACTCCTGAAGAATTTGGGCCAGCAACACAAAACTAACTCAATACCAATTTATGCACAAGGCTCACTGGATAAAGGCATTTGGCATACCCTCAATCATTCGGTGCTAAGGGCTAGAGAAATCACAGGCAGTGGAAATGCTTTAAAGCATTAATCAAAAAATTAAAATGATGCCAGACCATGTTTTGTACTTCCTGAATGTACAGAACTGAATGCTCTCACTGATGAAGCACCAGATCTTACTGGGGAACAGTGACATGTTCCTCACTTCACTCCAGTTAGGTACTGACTTAGAAACTAATGTATCCCAGGTTTACTTTATTCTTCCATAAATCCTAACCTGTGTGCACGAAGACATCCTGCTTGTTGCCTTTTAAGCTTCTAACTTTTACAGAGAGGCATCTGTGAGATAAATTACAGACTGATACAGTTATGAGATGTTAAGACTTCATTAGAAACTCCGTTCTACTGTGGACTTCAACTTCCTTCCTTCCACAAAAATATTAAAGGCCAATGCCCAATTCTTCATTCTCCCTGGGACTTCCACAGGGACGAAATAAGGCGAGATACTTCTGTTAATATAACACATGGCAGATTTATTCATTTGGGCTTAAATCCTTGAAGATATTTAGATATCTAATATCTACTGAAATCAATTACCCCATTGGAAGTGAAGTGCCTAAACACTCTGAGGATCTAGGCTCTGGTAAGAAGGAATATTCTGCCGAAGAGAATATGCCAAGAGAGTATTTGTGTGGTCTACATTAGCCCCATGAATTTAAGAGGTCTCCCATGTATTTTGCCAATTTAAATCAGATTGTGATTAGTTTCTGACCCAACGAAGGATAGACTTGATGAAATAAGACTGGTAAAACTCACTTTAGGACAAAGGTTGATTTGATAATCATAATTGCATTTCTACTATATCTATTTTCTTAAGTGTTAGTAGATTTATTAGACTTTTCCTCTATAACCTATGGCTGATTTGCAGCTTCCTTGGTAATTTCTTAGTAGGCAGCAGCAATTTCTTATATCTTCAGTAATGTCTTGAATGTACATTTTTTATATTAATGATCTCACCAGGAGAAAAACTGTACCGTGAATGCATGATGGCCATATGGAAAAGACAATGAAGTTTAGTAATTAAAACTGAAAAGGGAAAGAACTATGCAGTAATTAGAACACTGATTAATCAGCTGATAATTTTATCTTGATTAATGCTGCTGATTTTCCTCTTCTTATTGACCTAGGAAAGGTAGGTTTAGACCAATTAAATATAAATTATTCCCTTTTTTCACATTCCAGGCAGATTCCAGTGTTCTAAGTCATACTACATTTAAGATGTAGCACTGAATTGCTCTTACTAAATTGGGCAGCTCAACAAAAGGTAAAATAAGGTTTATGTTCCAAACAGGCTGATGCTTTTATCTAAGGTAGAATTGGACAGAATTGGTTACTTCACTATTATCTGGGGAATATTAAAATTAGATTAAATTGCAGTGGAAAAAAATAAAAGACTTGGCCTGTTTTAAAGCCATAACAGTAGGAAAACTAAAAGGATTCATTCATTTTATTGGGCCCAAGATATGGATGCATAATAGAGTCCTGAAACTTAAAGAAAAGGTTCTATATTAATGCCCCATTTTCCCTTCATGTGCAGAACTTTATTATTCATAGGGGAAAAGTGTTGCCAGTACCAATCTCACTCCTGTGTCTGTTCACAGACCATAAACAACAACACCTATTCTTGCTTGCCCATGCACAGTTAAGGGATTAAAGCTGCTTATTTTAAATCCTGCAACAACGGAAGGAATTCTATGTATAGTCTCAATCCACTGCATTCATATGCGAATCAGGGTATTTCTTGGTGGAAGACACCAACACTTCACAATCACAAAACCCTTCCTTTTACAACTGCAAAATACAGATGCTAAAGACACTACCTGTTCTCAGGTAGCATAATTTATCAGCAGCTATCAGCATTTGCTCACAAGCAAAATGCAGGTATCTTAGTTTTAGAAATTCAGAGAGGAGACATTTTTTGTGTGTGCTTTAACTTGCTGTAGTAGGAAAACACTGCAATCCATGGAAAAGAAAGCCCCAGCTGCTCCTTTATGGATCACCTTCAACCCTAGTGTGCTGTGAAATTCAGTGTGTGCCATCATCTTCAGTTTTGTATTCTGAAGTAGACCTTAAGATTAGCAGAAGTGTTGAAAGGTAAATCCACAAACCCACACCTCCAGCACATTACTTCTTGGCTGCTTTCTCTTTGCTGGATTTTCAGGTGCGAGAGTATGATGCCAAAAATGCTGCTGTTTAGCCAACAGTTTAGAGAGCAAGAGGAATCCCTCAGACCCTGCATTGAGAGTTTTAGCTGACAAAAGACTCCTCTTTATCCATCATCCGCACCACTCATTTCATTCTGTATTTACTGTATAACACAAGAGCAGATATAATTATTTATTGCTAATAAATTTTCCAATCGAGTAACACTTCCTTGCTTTTCCTGCACTTTTTGTAGAGGAAACCTTTTATGGTATTAATGTGACATCAATCTAATTCCACAAGTCAGTTTTCAACTGTATTTGACCAGTCATAAAAATCACATGGCTCTGCTTTCTCTCTTGGATGGAATTACTAAGCAAAACATAATGAATCATTAAAAAAAAAAATCATGACCACACAAAAGAAAATGTTTTGTTTGAATAGAAATTAATATAAACTTGTTAACAAATGTATTTAGGCATGTATATTTTGATATATAAGAATATTCTGATAAGTATATCCTGAAACAGAAGCAGTCAGACAAAGAATATGAAGAAACCAAAAGAGAACTGGAGTTTTCACATTATTCGATATCTCTGTTCATTAATGTCCCTTATGATGGCAACAGAAATGGCACTTCTGTGTTCTCTGGCAAGGGAATGAATTAGATTATTCCCTAGTTTGGATCAAATCATGTAAGCAAAAATGGATGGGTCAACCATACGATGTCGCTGATCGCCTCTATATTTGTAACAATCCAAAATCGACTACTTTGCAACTTTTAAGGTATGTTACTAAGGCTCAGTAGGTCAAGAGATCGCCTCACTCATTAGAACAAGTATACTAGTAGATAAATCATATCAAGTGAAATCCTGCTCTGCAACTATGTGTATTTGGTCTGCAGCTAAACAAAAAACTTTACGTTTCCATTTGCAGAGATCCAAATTTTATAGTCACAAAATTAAGAAGTGAGGTATGGATGGACATAAACCTGGTATGAATTTCCATAGCTAAACAAATACAAGAAAAATAAATATCCCATTATTTCCCGTTCCCAGATGTCACACTATATCCTAACTATGCTTTGACTGTTTTGCTCCAGTTATAAGCTCTTTGTGGGAAAGGAATGTGCAATGACAAACATAGCCTGTGCTTATTTAGAAATGTTTTAGAAATTTAGAAATGTTTAGAAACTAATGTTTTAAAGCAAGGTGCCTGAAATACAGCTCAAAGACTTGTATTCCAAATTTTACACGTGTGGTATAACTTAGAAACACTAATTCCCTGCCAATTCTTGAGCATCTCAAAGTTCAGCATTTTTAAAATCAGGCCACTCCATGTAAGTATGGATTTTCCAGCTAAATTTTAGGCTTCACAGTTTGAAACAGAGCTGGACCTTGTTTAACTAGCTGGAAGCTCATCTATCTGGGAACATGAGGCTTTTCCTAAACAAAAGGAAGCCAAGAATTTGAGAAAGAGTAACATAAATAATTTTCAACTACAGTGATGCAGCTACTGCCTGAAGACAATTTTCTTGAAAAAAAACACCCCTATTAGATCATTATATGCAAACTATTAATTCAGCTAAAAGTAAGGGAGAAAACATGAGAAGCATACCTCACATCATGAGTCCTTATAATCCCATTTGTGTATTAACTATACAGTAGATTAGAAGAAACAATAAGCTAAACCCTTCATATATTTTTACTTGTTGGTAACCTTTCGTATGTGACAGAGCAGAATATAATTACGGATAACTAGTGTATTTGGGTTTAGGCAGAACTATATATTAGTAATATCATAAATTGCTAAAAGTCCATGAGGAAAATTGGAAAAATACACTGCACAGACAGACTACTTCTAAGAGTTGGAAAAAATACATAGCATTGTGCACAGTGAACTGTTAGTTTTTATATAACTATTTCAACAAATATTTTCAGCAAAACTATCAACTATTGGAGGATTTTAATATAAAATGAGATTTGTAAGACTGATTATCAGTGCTGTTTTATAAACTAGCATGGCACTGCCAACTTCATCTAACAATAGCAATTTTCAGGATCGCAAGTGAAAAGAAAACTGAAACATTCCTCCTTCAAACAGCTTTAGATTCCTCAAAACCTAATCATATATCTATTGGAAAATGGATAAAAAATATACAAAGTTCAAGAAACAGAGGGCAGGAAGGGAATGTAAATTACCAGGATTTACATTAATTTTATTAAATAGCTGAAGACTTGCCTGAAATTTTACACTTTTGTTTTAGAAAAGTCAAAATATTTTATTGAGAGCTTATGCAATGCTCTTGCTTTGGATAACTTGTTGATTAACTTATACCAAAAGCAAGCTCTTAAGTAAAGAATCCACTGGGATGTTTCAGTGTTACTGACATCAGTAATATTTTTGTTTGTATTAAGGGCAAGAACATAAACTGAAGACCAAATTTTGTGATTGCTACACTGAACTGGATGGTGGGATGCACTGATACACAAGTTAATGGGGTATTCCACTTAAAACTAACAACGGCCCTAGAGAAACAAAAGGAATTCTGCATGCTGGAAAGGATAGAGCAAGAAACTCAGAAGAAAAATCCAAAATGCTAACATGAATGATATTTAAAGTTTAGAATGAACACCAATACATTTCCTGTTAACAAGACTACACAAAAAGTAACCAAGCATCTGATTTCCCAAGCTTGGAATACAAACAATAGAGCAGCAACCACAACGAAGTGTAATACAAAATTATTTAAAAAAAATAATCAAATTATACCACGGTAAGGTTGATTATATTCAATAAAAACTCCATTAACAGTAAAATTAAAGTGGTTACTCAAGATCAAGAAAAACATCACATCTGATACAGCAATTGAGATCACAATGTGCCACATATATGACTGAAATTATGAGAGGAAGTCCATGCATCAAGTCAGGACAAAACATTGCTCCAAACTTATATAAAAGCCAGCAAGTATGGACAGGCAGTAAGACTGGTAATCCAGCTGAGCTCCTCTGGAATTTTACCAGATAAGGCGTAGAGACTACTTCAGTTTAGCTAAAGAAAATGCTTCAAGATAATGGAAAGTTTGTGTAATCAGCAAAGAAAACATTGAAGTTAATTTCATGAGGTAGTTGATGAGCTAAAGACAGTAAGAACAACATTACGAGTGAAACAAACATAACAAATATTCTAAAATAAGAAAGAGTAATGTCTGGAGGGGAAAAAATTTCCAGCACTAGTACTTTATCACAAATAGTATCAATCAGATCCATTCAGCACCTGTTATTGTACAGAAATTAAAAATCCCTAAGTGCAAACCTTCACAGGGAAGCCAAGTCATGAGCAGTTACCCAAATCTTTGTAATGTACCACACAATTTTTTTGTCATATCCTCAGTTGGGCAATTCCATACAAAACAATGTTTAGTGTTAGCAGTTCAGTTGATAAAACAAAGCACACCTAAACAGAGAATCACCAGAACAGAGGAGACAGGTCTAGAAAAATTAAAAGGTGTTGATTCAATCTGAAGGAGATTCAACGCTATAAAAATAATCTGTGATCCCAACATCTTGTTACAGATTAACTGAGATATAGACTCACGGATCCCAATCTTGTGCCAAGAATTCAGTCTAATAACTGATGGAGGGATTAGGTAAAAAACCCACACATGTCAATATAGCAGCTACCAGATCTACCTTCTAAATCTTGAAATATTACCAGAGCCAGTGGGATTTCCAGCGGTTCTCCAAGACAGTGAACAGACCTCATCAGCATTGGATGCTCTAGGGCTGGATAAGAATGAGGAGACCTCCAGAGACACAGAACTACAAAGCTTTTATTCCCAAATCATATGAATGATGAACAATAGTAGAAATCACCCACCTGTAGTCTACCAATAGCTAATCAGTTACATTTGGAGAACATCCAGTTACTTAAATTGTAAGAACCTCTAACTTTCAACCAATATTCATGTTCAGATGTATAGAAAGATACTGCTTGTTCATGCAAAACCCAGCATTCAAACAAAAATCCCTCCCTCTCCCACTCAACAGCTAATGACTTTCCAGTCCCATAGCAACACTTGGGCAATTTTTGGACTTTGAAAATTACATTCACAGAATCACAGAGTCACATTCCTAAATAATATACCATTGCAGAACATTTCTCCTTCAGAAGGAAAAAACTATACATTACATCGCTCAACAAACACATTCAGCATTTACTTCCTAATGGTTTTGGTAGTTCAGATCTTTCAACAAATGGCACCATTTATGCTTTTCCCCTACTGTCCAAACACCTTAAGTTCTTCACTCCCAGCATCATTGACGGCTCTTCTACAGTCCCACCTAGCTGAACATACTGTCAGTTCTCTACAAAACTCCAACTTCTCTTTCCAGCATTTTTTTTTCCTCCGGGTCCCAGCAACTCACAAATTCAACACCAGGCATACTTGTATTTCTTCTAAAAGCAGCCATGATTGCCCTTGGTCAAAATTATTCTGTACTTTTCTGCAGCCCCAACAGCACTTCTCACAGTCAGGATTATTCTCCACATTGTTGTCTGCAGTCAAAGTCACTCAAAAATTCCTATGGTCCCAGCAGCACTAAAAATACATAACAGCCTCCTTACAATAATGGCTGTGAATCACAGCATTCCTCAGCTGACATAAGTAGTTAAAATAGTTTAAAAAAAAGTTAAAATAAAACTTTTTAAAAGTTCAAGTGAAAAATGAAAAAAGGTTGAAAAGGACTCCCCTACCGTCTAACAATATTAAAGTCTGCCTCAAATTTACAAACGTACTCAGCAACATCAAACGCGCCGGCTTCAAACACACGCGGCAGCTTCAAACCTGGCAGCTTCAAATGCGGCAGCTTCAAACACACGCGGCAGCTTCAAACGCGGCAGCTTCAAACACTTTTGTGGCAGCCATCTTGCACACGCTCAAAAGAGCACAACCTTAGAAACCTTAGGCAGGCACCTTATCCACTAGGCTACACAGAGGCTTTGTTACAAAAAAGAATTATTGGAATTTGCAGACGTTAAATTAGCCCGTAGAGGGAGCTCACACCGTCCCATAAATGTACAATAATTGGAACATACTGTAATTTAAAACATTTCTCTATTAAGCTTTCTGTAGAGAGGCTACAGAGGTCAAAGTAGAGCATTCCTTACTTCACACCAACCTCTGTGTGCCCATAAAATTTCATTCAAATTAGACTCCATTGACCACATATTTTGTAGCTCCAACAAACAGAAGAAGAGGTGTTTGGCCTTGTATTCTCCACAACAAGCACAGCTTCTCATAATCATCATTTACGCCTGATGTTGGAACAAGAAAGTCTATGTCAGAATGCAACAAGAACAAAGATCTGTCGGTCGGAATTGTCATGGCAATGGCCTCAATCTCCCCACACATTCCTTCTGTTCAGGAAGCAATGGTAGTTCTCTTTTTATAACTTGACTAGAGCTGCTCCGGCATCTCTCAGGTTCCTGCGCTACATGCAGTGCTTTCAAAGAGTATTAGCATATCGTGCGTGAGATTCAAAGGTTGATGATAGAAATTTGTAGCTATTGGATGTTCTTTAATGAAGCCCCAAGTAAACAATGACCCAAATTCCTCTGGAAATGTGTAACAGTATGGCTACTCTACAGAAGAGTACATGCAATAAACGTGAGGGCAAAAGGAATTTTCTAATTCTGTATCACAAGAGATACACCAGGAAGAAAGCCCTACCCTTAGCTGGAAAGGTTCCGAACTCATATATATTGATTTACATCATGCAAACTGATACAGCAGAGCACACAGTCTGTACAAAGAAGGTTAGCTTCCCTCAGCCTGAATGCACAAAGGAGCAAGCTGGTGTGCAAGGAGTTAAGAAAAAATGTTGGCAAAGAGACATTTTATTTGACTTACCATAATTTAGGACATTCTAAGCATTGCAGAGATTGATCAGAATTCAATATTAAATTGTATTTTCCATACCATAACAACGTCAGCAGACATGCCATTCTTACATTGCCTTTGGAATTTCAAGCGCCTATATCTCTTAGAGATTTGGTGCCTCCCATTTTGCAACAGACATATTTTCTTAGAGAAAACATGATTGTTCTGGGAGCCACATATTCAACCCATCAAGAACCATGAAGGAAAAGAATATTAGTATGACACACAGAGCAGGAAGAGCCTTGTTGGTTAAAACTTCCTCTACATCCATATAAATCTTGGCATACTGTGCTGTTTCACGAGCATTCAGTATGATCATATGCTTTGTTTTCACCCCTATGCATCCCACCTATGCCAAAGCCAGGAGTTAACTTTACGGTCTCTAATTAAAGCAAACCAAACCACCCACCCGCACTTCTTCCCCACTCCCCAATCCTCAATTATACAATACCAACATACACAAATACTTTTTAGTTAAAATAAATTCCAGCACCTTCAACGTTCAAATCCAAACTTGAAGACCTCGTGTGATACTCTTTCAGTCTCTGTCGTCCTTACTCATCTGGTTGGTTCATGGACTCTTCAAGGTTCTGACCCAGCAACACATATTTTTCACATTTAAACAGATTAATCCAGCTGAATGTAGTCAATCAAGCATGTGCTTTAGTGGTTTCCTGGAGCTGAGGAAGAGTAAACTCTGCAAGTCAGAGCTGCAAAACAGAAATCTTTTAAAAAATAGAATATTTAATAAAGCTGTAATAAAAATTTGGAGGTGTATGGTGATGAAGATAGCTCAGCAGTTAATTCTAACCACGAAGACACCAAGTACGTCTCATAAACATGGGTATTTATCTACAGAGCTGGAAACTTCTGGGTGCCCACAAATCTGGGCTGAAATTCCTGAAAGACCAGGACTTTTAATGCAATGCAAAATGTATTTTCTAGATATAAAGGTAGTATTCCTAAAATATTTTCAGCATTCCTGCCTCCAATGTTCTTAGAAATCAGAAGGTGCAGAAATAAGAAAAGCAGGTTTTAAAACCACACAAGACTTTTTTTTTTTTTTTTTTCTTCTTTTTAAAAACTCTTATTTAG